>JAABNY020000136.1:24557253-24568899 GCA_015164015.2 Brevimyrus niger
ATGTAACGCCAAGCGGGGGGGGGGGGGGGGGAGGGGGGGGGAAGGGGCATAGATAAGGAAATATGACACAGAGCCCCTGAAGGAGAAATTCAGACCATGGCCAGCAGACTGTAAAATAAGGGGAGGTCCCGGGTTGGCTCTACCTTTTCGGGGCCCTAAGCAAAAGCTTTACTTGGGAAGCCCCCCAGCCAAGAAAACTGATGATCGTTTCACATTCTGCCTATAGATAGAGCCGTCCAAGTTTCTGCCTACAACATACGCATTTTGAAGTATATGGGTTTTATTGTGCTGACCGCGCCCTAGGCAGCTGCCGAGTTTTGTCTATTCCTGCATCCAGCCTTGGGCAATTCACCGCAGCAGTGAGACTCAAGATCAGCTTAGTAATCGGTCAATACTCTTAACTTCAAAATGGGCAGCATTTAGCACATTTCAGCTGAAGAGAGTTGGATGACACTCGGCTAAAAGCAGAAATAATAAAATATTGATTTGACTGCCGTTGCCAGTGTGGCCCAGCTCATTAACCGCCTTGTTAACCACATTCAGTTGGATTTGATGGAGGGGATGTGGAATCTGGCCAGGCAGTCCAGAGGATGACTATGGGCCTGGGAGGGGGGTCAACCATATAAAAGTGCTAACAGGATGCAGTGAGCAAGGAGGCTGAGAGACACCAGGCAGTCAGATCTGGGCTGCTAATCTGTAAAGATTCAGAGCAAGACTTGAAAGGAAGAGAATAACATCATGAGTTCTGACAGACCGTGCAGCCCGGTTTTAAATCACACTAACTGACACTGACTACTCTGCGGAGGTCAGGAACTATACATCGTAACTAATGGAGGTTAAAAAAAATGTTACGAGGAGGAAATGGCTATTTATTTACTATGAAGGTCTATTTGGCATTGGGTAGGGTACTTTCGCTACAATGTTACTCTCAATATGGGATCTAGGCTTGTCTGAGTGAGAACTGGTGGACTGGAAAAGGCATACCCCCCCCCCCCATCAAAGACATTACCGATAATCGCCGCTGCCCCTCTTCTGGAATCCAGCTGCACCTGGGTCACCCACGGTTGATACGTTCACAACCTCGAACCCGACGCTGTACTGCCTAAAGATGGGACATCAGAATCACCAGGTTGGCTGACACACACACACCCACCCACCCACCCTAGTGGGGCTATACGTCCGTGAGCTCCAGTCCAGTGACATAATCGTGGGCCACATGATCCTGACAGCGATTTGGAATATGACGTTGGCAAAACCTTTGGGGTTTAGCTGAACTGCTACTGCTTTTAAAGTTAGGTGCTTGACAAGTCTTCTGTAATTGGTACTTCAGCTTGACTACCAACTGAAAATAAGAGTCACAGCAGGGGTGCCAGAAAAGGGGGGAAGGTTTGGAACATAATTGGACCGGTCTGGATCCGGTCTGGATTGAGGCCCCAATAAAGAATCTAGCAGCACCTGTGCTGGTCAGAAAACAGTATTGGCTAGATGGCAAATAAGGGCTGATACAGAGGCCAGGCTGACAACCAAGGAAATACCACCAAGTCTGGGAGTCAGAGGGTTTTCCTCTGACCAGGAAATACAGCTGAATACAACAGCAATAAGAGATTTTATAGTAAAACAGACTCAGGGGTAACTGCAGGCACAACACTGCAGATATTTCTAAGTGGGGCGGGGGGGTGGCTGCAGGGGGTGGTGAAAAATTATGAGGAGTGATGTCACCTTCAAGAGGGTGGCCCACTTAAATCTGCAAACAGGTGACGTCATAAAAGCTCCAGACAAGTGACAATGTTTCCCTCTAGAGGACAGAAGGGGTAGTGCTACTAAAAAAAATCATAAAGGCCAAGTCACAGGAGAGGGCAGGATACAAAACTGACATTCTGCCACCTACTCATCTACTACGATGTTCCACTCGGAATGAGAAACGCCACGCCGAATAAAACAATCCACTTCAAGTCTGTGTGTAAATATACCAGGCAGGCCGTTTCCAAACATGTTTAAAAGTTTGGTTCAACACTCCCTTTTTGCCAAGGTTGGCCATGTAGTCTGAGGTAAATAATCCATCCATTAAAAGATCTTTATGCATACATATTTCACACTTGAGATTAGAAACATAAACCCAGAGCCTCCATTTTTTAACCACCCCCCCTCCAACACAAAAAATAGCTCAGGGATAGATGGAACACTACACCCCATTTTGCATGTAGGTCACCACCAGCCATCTAGTGGCAGGAGGTGGTACGGCGCCGTGGCTCTGACCTGGAGCCCCTTAGCTCAATGAGCATGGGCCCAGACTTCTCCAGGCTGAACTGGTAGATGGGGTTGTGTTGGTAGGAGTCCCTGTAGTTCCCACAGCCGCCTGCACTGATGCCTTTCCACTGACCGTTCACCTGCGCAGATTGGAAAGGTCTCTGAGGATGGCGGCCCTCTTTAGCGGCCAGGGTGAGTGGGCTCAGCCTGAGCAAACGGCGGCCTTACCCTCTTGGACTGGGTGAAGGGGGTGGGGATCTTGGAGAAGTTGAATTTGCATCCAGAATACACCTGTTGACGGTAAAACCTCAGTTTGATTCTGGCGGGTGAATCACAGAACAAACACGAGATGCGGTTAAGACCGAAAGAAGGAATCGCAACTGAGGACACAAATCAAAAGTAATTTTATCCTTCCAGGTGATATTTAGTGATGTTTTGAGTTCCATCCCTAGATGTACAGTAATTCATTTTGAGTTTTTAATCTTCTTTAGAAAACAGTGCCTCAATTTAATGTGACTTTAATATATTCTATACACACCAATGAGGCAAAACATTATGACGACCTTCACATGACGGAAATAATGTTGACTCTTGTAAAATCTCACCTTTTGGCAAATTGTATTTCAATGCCGGTATTTCCGAACTTTTGTCAGTCAACCATTCTCCAAATCCACTGTCCATTTTTGTTATCATTCAGATCATTGAGATTAGTGAAAGCCATATAGCTTATATACAGTCTTTGGTGTGGCTTCTTTCCAAACCTCCTGTCCCTTTTCCCCCCTTCAGGTACTTTTGCGTCACTGACTGGAGCCTCTGTAAAACTAGGCTGGCAATATGAACAAATAACTCTCTATACCCCTGTTTCAAGTGTTTAATATACAACGCATTTTTTTGTTAACAGAGCCTGAGAGTCCATTCTCTCTTTTTTATTGGTTGTGTGGTTTTATTTATGCTTTGTTTTGGATATTTATTTTGAAAGTTCATTCCCCTTTAAGGGTGTACTTGCCTTAATTATGCCATTATATTATATCAGTTGCGTAAAATAATAAGCATTTATCGCAATTATTTCTGGGACAATGTATTGTCCAACAAAAGCAGTTATCGTGAAAGGCCTACCGCCCGACACTGTGTTGGCAGCTTGCGATTTCTCCCTCAAAGCCCCATTCTCACCACAGCTGACCATGAGCCCACAAGCCGTACCCTTTCAGAGATGCTCTCACCCAGTTGTCTGGTCATGACCATTTAGCCCTCATCAAAGTCACTCTGACTGGTGCCCCTGCCCATTTTTTGTACATTCAATACGTTTGTCTATGAGCTTACCGTCTAATGTATTCCAGACCTTGACACACACAGTTTTTCAAGATTCACACGGGAGATTCGTCTCTCTCACAGACAGACACACCCCCACAAAAGAGCTTCCATGTTGTGTAAACATTCCTCCACAACAGACCAGACGACAGGAGGGCCCCTCATCATATGACACATCTTTTACTTTGCCCGCGGAAAATGTGTCAGAACTACAACGGCAAGTACGGAGGAGAAGCCCCCCACCCAGAACTGCTGGTGTTTTATGGGTGACAAACTTCCCTTCCCCCCCTTGTCCAGAGAGATAGCAGTTCTACGCTAGAGGCAGACTATGGTAATTACTGCAGCAACAGTTTTACTCTCTGTAGCAGACACAGGTCCATCACACACAGCCTCTGTCAATAACGGACTCAAAAACACAACCTCTACACCTGAACAAAAAAATGAATAAAACATGCAAAGACTCACAAGTGTAGACATATTCAGGATGACACCCAGTGTGTTGGTACATAATACAAAGACTCTTCTTAAAGCCTTTGTGCGTTTTGTGCTTTAAATACATCACAGACTGAATGATAAAAGCAAAAGTGTACAGCGCAGGCTGCAGGGGGCGCTCTGGGGACAGCTGGCCTTACCCTCAGAGTGTAGTTGATAGTGTTCTGCTTTTCGTACTGGGACACCACCAGCGTGAAGGTATGCGTGCCTGCATTGGTCAGCTTTATCTTGGTTAGGTAGTGCGGGCTGTTTATTCGGATCCCGTCGATGAAGGGAGGGGGGTCCACTGAGGGGAGGATGAGAGAGAGGAAGAGGGAGAGAGAGACACACACAGATAAAGACAGACTAAGGGTGATGATACACGGGGCCACATTTTTAGCAGTGTTGCTGACCAGTGTTGTTCTTGAACTTTCCCATTGATGTTGGGCAACAAAGTTCTATCTGTAACACTTTAAATGAGCAGTAAGAAATTTTTTGCAGCTATCTAGTTCCAGACGAATTGCCCTATGTCTCAACTGGTTGGCCATTGGCCAGAAATATTTCTCACAAAGTTGCGCATCATCATCTTTAGGGGGTATTTAAAATGAAAGCAAGCAACTAACAGGATGTCAAACAGAACCATTCGCTGTGTTCATGCACAGTACTTACTGGGATAGTAAACTTTCTTTCCATCGGATTTGTAGACGACTAAGGTGATAAACTCACGGTTTTGGGCAAAGTCATCCTTGAGAGGGAAACAAAAGCCATGGTTACGAGGTTCCGTCCCCTGTGCGGGTAACATTTTGAATCTGTTCCTGTCTGGGATTGCCAGTGGTCAGTAATGTAATTTTATCCATGAATGTCATTCTGTTCCCAGTCAGACTTCACCTACACAGGTGATCGGTACTGTACTCTGTCAGTCAGAACTGTACCTGTCAGGTATCACTCTTACCTTGTCAGTGATGTGTCTGGTGAGCAGCACCCAGACTGCAGCACCCCCCTGTGGACAGTTCACCTCCAGTTTGTACTGAGGATTATTGGCCAGGCTGTAGGCATCCTTCATCGGACCCTGTTTTGCATCCCAACTGCTGTGGTGCACAATTGGAGCAAGATAGATGTGTCAGAAAACACGCGCGCACACACACACACACACAGCTAGCGATACACACAGAGCGAAACACAGAGTGACAAATACACACACAACCACCGCCTTAGGGAAGTAAAACTGTTATTACGATACAGATCAAGCTCTTGGTTTTACTTTTTATCTTAAACTGCCACTTGAATTTCAAGATACAGATACATTAAAATGAAACCATTAAGCAGGTGATAAAAGCACAGCGATCGTATCACGTAAGCTATATAAAAGTGTGTTTATATGACAACAGCACGCACCTGTGGATGCAGGAAGACTCTTTGAAGAGGCTGGGGCTCCAGCTCAGGTAGATGACATCATAATACTGGCAGAGATCCTCCCACGTGATCCAGAACACTCCTGCGGTCACACAGCACAAACCGGCGCCGTTACCCGTACCTGGTGATGGCGCCTCAGCAGTGGTGAGAAGTTACCAGCGGCCTACCATTGTCAAACTTCTGGGCGGTTTTGGGGTCAAAGTTGAGGTACTTGAGCAGCTCGGGGGTCCAGTTCTTCTCGTCCCGCTCGCTGAAGCGGCCTTTCCACCTCAGGTGGCTCCACGGGTTCTTCAGCTGGAGGAACCGCATGCCCTGGGTATCCAGACGGGGTGGAAGAGTGAAGCTCATGAACGGCAAAGATCTACTGCCAGACTACTGTCTGGCTCTCGCAAAAGGCCAGACGGGGATGAACCGCAGGTGAAGAGATTTCATAATCACAGTCAGAGGTCAAGTGAAGGGCTGCTATACACGGCATAAGAAACCAAGGTGGACTGAAAAAGTGTGTGTGTGTGTGGGGGGGGGGGGGGGTTACAAAAAGTAAACAACGTGATGGAGATGGAGCCAGATGGAGATGTGGTAAGAGAGCCAGATGGAGATGTGGTAAAAGCTGCATGCAGTGAAAGGAAGGCGGGAATGGTTTTCCCGATGTTACATCATCACTGGACATTCAGTATAGCTAATAGTCAGGAAACCCTCAATCTAGACAAACGTGTCAGTATTACTGGTGTTCTTAGATAGTTGGCAGATGCTATTCAAACGTGGTTCACCAGCGACTCCTGTCGCACCCCTTACCTTGTAATCCCGGATGTCCAGCACAGCGTAGGCGTGGGTGGGTACCAAGCCCCACCTCTCGCCCTCCTCTTCAGACATCATGCCCGTTGCCGTGGTGATGAGAACGTGGCCCTTGTGGAATCTTTGGGGCGGAAAACCACGGCAAGTAATTTATGGTTGGTTCTATGTAAAAGCCTAACTGCAGACATATTTTTGCCAGTTTTAATTAACGTTATAAAAAATCAATACAATTTATAGAACATCCTGCTGACCAAGTGCATTTTCTCAGTCTCATATTTTATAGATATTATATAGATGTCACTGAAGTGAGACTCCTGAATAAGCACTGATCACAGTATATAGGTTATAACAGGTCACCACACACAGCTGAGCAGGATATACAGATTTCACATGGACCTGACCTTACTGCCCCCTGCCCAGAAACCACAATAAACCCCAGTTGAAAATGACTGCATGGAAGCTTAAACCAGCAGATCCACAGACCTCTTTATCTGCAAAGCTAAGAAAGCGGCGAGCGGAAGCCTTGGCAGAGGTTTTACGGATGTCAGATAAGGGTCAAGTCATCAGCTGGGCACTCCGGGCAGAGTTACATACGGGCATCCAGTAAAGGCTGTGAGAACAGAGGGCGGCGTTTGGCTCTGTCACTTGGGATGTTGTATCGGTCATTAGAAGGTCACTGGTTCGAATCCTATGGTGGGCTTAGTGATGTCACTGTCGGACCCTTGAGTAAGGTCCTTAACCCCCAATTGCACCAGGGACTGTCCGACCCAGGTTTCTTAGTTCTGTGTCACGTCGGCTAAATAAAATGCGATGAAAAGTGACACCGATGGGGTGGAAGAGTGATGCTTTATTAATCCTGTGGGGGAAATTCTCTCATTGCCGACCCCAATGTGCGCTCCGTGAGACACACAGACGTACATACAGGTGAGAGCAAGTTTGGGTCTGACACCCCCCACCCCGACAACCCCCTCGCCCCCGTTTACCTCTGGTAAAGCATTCGGAAGGTATCGTCTTTATTGAAGGCCTGATTGTCAGAGTGCATGGCGATACGCTCTGGGATCCAGCCGGTAAGAGCGTGCAGGTCGATGTTCTGTGGAGACGGGGAACAGGGACAGCTTCCTGGCTCAGACACACTGGTTTTAAAAGCTGTCACGCTACGCACAGACAGGGCCATAAGGGTGCCACCATGTCCCGCCTTCAACAACAGCACAGATGCATTGCAGGAAAGACAAAGCCTCCTATCATACTGCCAGAAATCTGATTCAAACCAGTGGCATGTGCTTAATAGTACAGAAGGGATGAGTCACACCCCATAAATACACCACCCAAAAGTGATATTAAATTAATGTCCCTATCAAACAATACCTCAGAACCGAAAAGAGTGTAATAGAAACATTAGAATAAGGCACAGACAATTCTGTTCTGAATTGTGACAGGTGTTTAGAGGAAGCACAATGAACTGGTACATATTTCAAAGCCAGCATTTACTTTCCATTAATCTTCTGATAATGAAAGTATCAGCGGGAATTGTGCAAAGCTGCCATACAGCATTCTTCATGACAATGAGCAAAACAAAAACATGAAATAAACATTTCCTCGATGCAGGAATACCTCAAGGGTCACTGATTCACTGGGCAGGGTGGCCGTCTGCTGAACATCTAACATGAAATGTAGCTCAACAAAGCCCCAAGGGACCAGGAGAGGAAGCAAAAGCGGGTGCTAGTGGAGGGACGTACCGAGTTGGAGCCTGGGAAGTCGTAGCCCCCCATGACCTTCATGTAGGCCTTCTCGATGAGCGACACCCACAGTTCGTTGCGGTTGCTGGAGTACGAGCACAGCAGCTCACCGCTACGGTCCACCGGCAGGAGATCATCAATGATCACCTGAAGGAAAAGGCCGTTTCACCTTACTCACTCACACAGCCAGATCTGAAGCGGCTCTGATACTTCTCTTACATGGTGAGCATCTTGTAAGGCTTCTTTAACCAAGTCATGGAGGAAAAACTGTCCATGGAACTACTACTCTTGAGTCATCAAAGGTGTACTTTGACCGGTTATGGAGAACACAGTATCGTGTAGATCTTTTATAAACGGACTATCTACAAATCTAGAATATCTAGAGCACGGATGCCTGGAATCAAAGATCCAGAAGTACCTTCCTGGGAACACCGTTGATATGCAGTTTCACCATGTATTTCCCACAAGGGTTGTATTCTGGCTCCCCTTTTCTGTTCTGAGGGTAGATGACGCTGCAGACAAAGTAGCAGCTTTTCAGACACCGCCTAAGCGACTCCCTGACCTGCTTTATGAGCCTTTTCAGACTCTGCAGTAGACCATAACTGTTCAAAAAAATACTCATGCAAGCCAAGGAAACTCAGAAATTCCCGGGTGAAAGTCTCAATACTTCTGGTCACTCATTAGGAAACATCCATCATGGTCATGACCAGTGTAAGAGCACTTATGATTTCCCGGGATCAGCACCTCTGCCAGTCAGAAAGCAGTCAGTTCCAGAAATCTTAACTGGGAGACGGTAAACGTGTGAAAAAGGTTTAAAAACACAAAACAAGCAGCACACCTTGTGATCAGTTTCTTGCTGTAGCGTCTCTCATATGCTGCACTGATGGCCAACGATGCAACGAAAGAGCAATCTGAAACAACGGTCTGCATAGCAAACAAGAAAAACCAGCACAATTACGATCAAACACCATTTCTGCATGCAGCTACAGATTTCCCTATAGAATAAAAATACCCCCTACTGACCTTTAGTATTGTGGGTATTTAAAACGAACTCAACACAGGCGTAAATGTCAGAAAGTACCTTTGAGCTGCCACACAGTCGCTGATGTGTCAATTGATTTCTCAGAGATGCAACACAGGCGCTTCCTGACCTGCTTTATGCTGAAGCTGGAGACGGTGAAGATCATGGTGGGGTTGTTGGAGATCTCATCAGGTCGCACCCAGTGGGAGAAGATTGCCTTTTGTTTCGGGGAAAGGGCCAGCTTGCCGCATTTGTCTCTGAGGAAGGTGGGAGAAGCAGGTAAACGATCTTTTACCGTGAGCGTCTGGAAGGCTCGGCTGCAGTGTGATGTGGAGAAACGGGGAAGGTGGCTTCGCAAAACTAAAAAATTCAAAGCTCTGGCCAGAAGCAGCTCAAGCTCCAGAAAACAGGCAGCCGAATAAAGGAGTGCAAGAGCAACAGGGGACACGTTCGACTCAAATCTAAGCCACGCGCAAGTCAATCCCACTAGAGAGAAACAGTGAAGGAGGACTCACGAGAATGGCATGGGGAATGCAAATCTCTCCTTAAGATCCACGCTCATGAAGGGGACATATTCAATACCATTGATCTTAGACGTGGTCCTGAAAGTGGAAGAGCATGACCCATTTGTGTGAACACAAAACACTTAGTGCACTTCAGTAAATATAGTATGAAATTATATATTCTTGGCTGAATAATTCCTGATTTCTGACATTAAGTTAAAAACAAAGCCAAAAAATGGCTTTTCCAAGGAAAAGTCACATCAATGATTTCCGGTTACTCAAAGTTACTCAGGTAGATAAATGCATGGATTTGATTGGCCCACATATGCCCCTCCCTTCAACCAGATCTCCACCCCTCTTTCTCAGGCCCAAAGCCCACCTGAGCACCTCAATCTCCTCTGCTGTGTAGCGCTGGCCCTGAGGCTCGCCTGACTGGACAGGCCTGGAGGGCTGAGGCCGGTCATGGAGGGAAAAGTCCGGTCCTAGGGGCAGATACTGCCTCGTCTGGCCACTGGCCTTGGCTGCTCCCCCTCCAGGGGCAGACTTATCTTTGGTGGAAGCGGCGGCTTCTGCTTTTGACATGGACTCCTTCAGACACTCGGCCCTGATGTAAGACCCCAGAGGTCAGAGGTTGTTAAGAGACAAGCACCTCGACATACATTTATCTGACAAAATACTGGGAATACAGTGAATTTACTAATCTTTCTTCAAAGAGGGTGGCATTTATTATGGAACACACAGAGACTTGGAATCTAACTGAAGCCCGGTGAACCAAGATCAAGTAACAAAACTGAAGCACTTTGCTTCTCTGGAGAACATTAACCGTTCTGTTTGAAGTTAGAACTTCTTGCCTGGATTTTGCCTGCAGCCTGCGGATGACCTACATCACCTTCACAGTGAAACACTGAAAGCTCTTCTCCCCATCTGCCATCTGCAGACTGGTCTTACTCAGCGATAAATGAGAACCCAGCCAAGGCCCCCCTACCTATCCAGCGCCTGGTGAGCCAGCTGCTTCAGCTTCCCCTGGAGCTCCTGCTCGGACGTCTCATTGGACTAGGAGGTAAAAAGGGGCGGGGCATGAAATAATGGCCGGGGCAGGCTGCAGTCACATATTTAGTGTGAGAAAAACCATTATTACGTGTCCAAGTGGTCTCTAAGAGCCTGTACTGACTTCTCCACAGCCTGACTGTGTAGGTTACAGGTTTTACTTTCTACATGGGGGAAAAATATCCCCCCACCAAGATAACAGAAACTCTTCATCTCGAATTACTCCAGGAACCAGCAGAATTGTACATTGGTTTGGATGAAAGTGATTAATAAATATTTTTAAATAATAAATAAAAAAATATATTGTAAGAATGCCCCCACAATTCATTTGTTTGCGAACAATTTGACCAGAAACAACTACTAAGAACTTGGAATGGAATGGAATCAATGATATTACAATAAGGGTCAACAGGAAGTCATCATCAAAATGCAATTTTGTTTATGAAGATACTCACTGCCTGTATGCAGAGCTCAACGGCCTGAGTGTACAGCTCGATGGCCTCATCACTGTTGCCCTTCTCGTCCTCGTCAAAGGCCTGTGTCACCAGGAAGTAGGCCCTCTCCAGGTCCAGCTGGTGCTTGGACTTAAGTGGGTCACTTTTCTGGGCCTGAACTGAGGAACAAGAACCCAAAGAACAGGAACCTTGAGCCTTCTGGATTGCGAACTGCAACAGGAACAGGGATTCTGATCTCACTCGCAGCCCTGTGAGATGGTGGGGCCATCTCAGGACAGGGAAGCCAGGTAGCCCGGTCTGATTCTGTCTGTGTTTTTTTTCTCTCTCTCATCCAGGTAACCTGCCTCAATCTCTCCTGCTGCCTGCTATCATGCTAACAGGTTGCACCAGATGCCCATTGCCAAAATTCTTTCCTCATTAATAAAAAGCAATGAAAACAGAATTCCTGGCCCAAATTCGATAATCCATGCTTTTGTCTCCACCAGATTGGACTATTGTAATGCAATGATATTTATTGGGATCCATAACAAGAGTCTTCAGAGATTGCAATACATTCAGAACTGTGCTGCTAGGATCCTAATGAGGGTGCGGAAACATGACCATATCACCCCCATCCTTTACACACTCCACTGGCTCCCCATCTCAGCGAGGAT
>JAABNY020000136.1:24568999-24582543 GCA_015164015.2 Brevimyrus niger
TGTTCTCCTGCCCCTCGCCTATGGAATGCCCTCCCTGATCATCTGAGGGCACCACCGACTACTGAGCACTTTAAAAAGGCACTTAAAACATTCCTATTTAGCAGAACATATTATTGACCTCAGTAGTTGCTTTTCATCTTTTATATTCGTGTTCTTATGATGCAAGTTTTATGTTAGTTTGTTAGTTTTTACCATCTTCCAGATCTATATTTTTTGCTCTTTATGACAGTGTTTTTATTCTGTGGCACTTTGAGATTGTTTTAAATGTGAAGTGCAATACAACTAATATTATCATTATTATTATTATTATTATTGTTAATAATAATAATAATAATAAATAAATTGCCTGTTCAATGTTCCAGCTGCCATCCCATTTCCTATTCGATACTAGACAGTCCCACAATCAGAAAATTACACATTCAGCTGAAGTACATATAGTTTGACGTAAAACACAATAAAATGTCCTGAACAGTTAAATCATATATATTTGTAAGTTTCTTACAGGCAGACCCAAAGTTATGGGTGTGTAATTTTTATAATTTATTTATTTATTTATTTTGCATTCAGTTTTATCCTTGACATTCAACTAGGGGGCCCCTATTTGATATTGATTTCAAATTAAATTTTTTATTCTTAAAAAATGTTTTGCGTGTTTAGACTCATGATAGATTCATATACTTTTATGATGTAAGAACAAGCAGCATTTGTATAAGGAGCTGAGGCAGAAAACACTGAACACTGAATCTCTAGTGATGGCTCAGCACATACAAAGGCTGATTTTTGCATTTGTTTACTCAAAAATTTACCTTGTCTTACACTCAGCAGATTTCACATATCTCAACCCACCATGCAGTCTTATAACAATAATTATATAATAATGGTAACTGACTAAAATTACATGAAACAAATATCAAAATGCTGAGTTGGCTACTCTGGCATTCTATTCCTCTGTGGCTAATACAGGGTATCTCAGTACTGAGCGAGGACGAGTGCTGAGGACGCAACGAACAAGATTTCCCATTTGAAGAACACCCACCTGAGGTGATATGGGTATGGAAGGCTGAAGAAAGGAAATGATCACATGGGACAACAATCAGAAAAAGCACATACTCACAAAAATTAAGGCAACAGCAAAGAGTATGCAAACATTAATCTAAGCCTACAGAGGGTGGTTTTATTAAATAAACTCTGTAGAGAGCCTCACAGAGAGGTATGTTGTGGTTACACTGCACGGAAAATATACTCCTGTGAATGAGCAGGTTCAAAGAACACAGGTATCATTTTCTGTGCAGTGCGGGAGACCACAATGTCAGAAGTTTCACCCCTCAGCTAAATAAATGCAAAGGAACACAAAGCTGTTCACAATGATGAGTTCAAGTCGACCAAGTCCAAGGAACCTAAAGGCATGGCTAAAGCTAAACGGCTAAAACTAAACTCCAGTCATCACATTCATCTGCCAGTGCAGCATTTTCATCTTGAGAGGAGCAGGACCTTCTAAGAAGCCAACTCCTTATTCAAAAGGCACGAGTGCACAAGTGATTTACTAAAAAGTCTGATAGACATGAAAACAGAATTGGAGGTTTTGTTACAGAGCAGAGCCCTGGATCTTTATGGGTACTGGAGCAGTAACTGAGATGGTCTTAACCAGCACAACCAACAAAACACCAAAAGATTCATCAGCAGTACATGTGCAAAGGTGTCTGGCCACTTCAGTAATAGCGGTCTCATTCTTCCTTCCATGGTCAATGTGCTTCTTTTTTTCTAATTGATTAATTGATTAATTAACTCATTAAATTCATTCATTCAAGAAATTAACCAGATGGCCCACCAATTCTTTGCAGGGCACACACACTATTCACACCAATGGGGAACTTGGCAACTCCAATTAACCACTGCATGCTTTTGGACTGTGGGGGAAACCAGGGAACATAGAAAAAAGCCCTCGACAGGAGGAGACCATGCAAATTCCGCACATGCAGGTATAGGGGTGACAGAACAGCGCTAACCACTGCGGCACCCCATATTCATTTCAACCACAGAGATTTATTTTTAAGCAACACTCAAAGCGTTGAACCAACCTGCAGCGTGAAGAGCCTGAACTCGATCCAGATATTCGTTCACCTTGTCCTGAATGTTCTCCAATTTGGACCCAGCCATGCCTGCATAGATGAGGGCCTGGGCTGCCTCCTAAATAGAGAGCCAGTGTGGTTAGGCATAGTAACTGCAGTGTAGTTATGGTACACATCAAATCTGATGCTCTCACTCAATGTTTACTTCACATTACCGCAACTTCCATAAACTAGGTGAGCTACTCCGACGTCAACACCTCTTTGTATCACCTTGTTCCTCTCCACTACACCTTCATGCCTTTGCAGGGAGCGGGCATGTGCACAACACGATTGTGGCAAAAGAAATATACTATAAATAAACAGGGAAAGCTTTTATGCGACATGTCTGACAATGTGTAAATATGACCCATGTCATGAACCCACTTCGGTGACGGACCAATTGACTTAATCGGGAAGAAAATAAATTATTTTCTGTAGAAACTGGGGAATGACCGGCACAGCGTCAAAGGTGTGGGACAGTTTCGAAGATGCAAGGGTAGGTGCCAGTATAGTTTGTGTAGGAAATGATGACAACCAGACCAGTACGTAATTACTTATCGGTAACAATCGTCCAATAATTGCGACAGCCGTTAATAAATCGTTTTTGCACCGTTTTTATATCCCTTAACCTACATAAGACACTTAACAATTCCAGTTAAAATACACAGAAAAAAACCCGCCATGCAAAAGACTAGCTCCCAAAATTAATGAGAATGTAGTCCTACCTTATAGTAGAAGACTGCCTCATTGTGCTTCCCTTTCTGATCATACATAACAGCACATTTAGCGAACTTGATGGCATCGAGCTCCAGCGCCGAACAGTCCATGTTTCCTGGTAACGATAAGAGGACACGGCACTTATTAAGGTTTTTATCGTTAATAAAATCCACGTCAGTTACATGTATAGAAATATAGCCGGAGGTTATAAACGAGTTGAAGATGACATGTGAATAAAAACGACAGATCAAACAGCCAATGTTAAGAAAAACTGACTACCTTAAAAGTCCAACGCTGCAGCTCGTCTTGGAAAAACTCCGATGCTCTTTTTGGTTTTAAGTGTCAATTACCAGCGGCAAAACGATCAGCTTCCAACACTCTTTACGCCAAAACTTTAATCACAACAGACCCCCCTTTTCTATTTCCGGGTCCAGAAGGAAGAAGTGTGTGAGCTGTCAAACTAAACTACGTACGTCACACACCCAGACTGGACCCGGATGTACAGCGAGGAGGAGGAGGAGGAGGAGGAGCGAGGGGATGAGGATACGTCATAACTAGTCAGGGAACTCCTTGACTCATGACGTTGTAATCTCGGTTCGGGGAAACCCAAAGTGGAGTCTATCATTATTTTAGATTAAGCTTAAGATTTATCGGTCCTTCACCTAACAAAAACACTTTGTATCCAATACAGGGAGTGCTTGATGAGCTGGATGTCAGAAACAGTAGGACACAAGCATGAATTTCATAAGTGTTATTTAATTTGAAATTGAACTGCTTGTTTTTGTAGTCTCGTGTCCTTTTGGCGATATCACACATTTACGTATTTCCAGTTTTGCGAATGTTAAACAATTACGTAGATGCTAACATTCAGCCTATGAAACAAAGGTTCGACTTTGTGGAAAAGAGGAATAAAAAAAGAGATGTGGGTGGAGTGTCAAAAAAAGAATTTAGGTCAATAACAGTATAACAGATAGATGAAAAAGAAGGGATGAACTTTTTAGCTGCGGAATGGCGTGTAACTGAGTGAGTTAGGCCTCTGTGTCTGTGATCAAACGTTCACACTTTTTAATCCTGTTCTTAACTCAATAATCACATTTTTGCTGAACCCTTGAGCAAGACCCTTCCCCCCTCTGAAATGTTCCAGAAAGAAGTGTGTGAAAAGAAGCATTCCAATGTACCCCAATCTCATGCAAAAGCCAAATAAAGCAGTTAGCTTAGCTGCATGACATTGTAAATGTATGATAATTGATGTGTCCACTTGAAGCTGGGAAGCCCTGGCACTCACTCCCACTAGGAAAAGAATGTACGTGGGAAAACACAAACACATTACCGTGCAAGTGCAGGTTCATGTATAAACACTGTCCATCCATCCATTTTCCAGTTGATTATCCTGGCATACCCCTGAGGCGCTTACACATTCCTTATCAGTTTAACCATTGCTTAAATACAGTGAGGGTTGAAATTGCTCTGCATGCACACTAGATGGCAGCAATTCTGTCTTCATTAAGAACACAATTAATGTAAAACATGTGAGCTCGCTCTTCTTATTGACTTTGTCGATAATGAACTCCTTCTCCAAAGTGAAGATCTGGAGACACGTGCTGCACGAGCTTTCTGGCACAAACAGTGGGTTTAAATATCTACATTCACACTCGGGTTTAAATATCAAGAGAACATTATTATTTCTTAAAACATCAGAAGGGTGTCGAGATTATTGTCAAAGCCATTTTAGAATGCTATTAAATAATAGAATGCAATTATAGAATTTAGAATAAGTTATTGAATAAGTTATTTCCACAGCTTTTTTGGTTTGTTTCACTGCCAAGTATGGATGGATGGTAAGATCTTTTATTTTAATACTTTTCAGGACAAATGGTAGATTATTTAAATGAAATGCAATGATACCAATACTGTATGCAGCATTGTAATATTTTCTGTATATTACATAAATAATATACTTACATATAATTACATATTCCTGCAAAATAATTTGAATAAAAATAGACAAAAACTGCTAAAAGTACAAAAGTGAACTCGGTAAAGGAAAAGTCAATAGATTAAAAACTAATAATTTCCACGGTAACATAGGATCACATTTCACTTTCTGATCACCTCTCCAGCAGATTTTGACTCTTGGCACTTAGCAGTGACATAGATCTATGTAAATATATTGGCTTTTCTAGACAATAAATGCTCAAAAGGTTGTTCGCTGTCAGTAAAATAACAATGGGTGGGTCTTCACAACCTGTGTGATATTTCTTCAGTTTCACAAACAGGCTTACAGCTTCAAAAGGTACAAATGAAGGCATTACAGTAGATGACCTTCCAAAGGAACATATTAAGCATTCAAACACTAAAAGGCTATTCCTCTAGTTCTTGCAGTTTCCCTTCTGTCATTTTCTGTTTGCTTTGGCATAGCTTTGGCAGAGCTTCCCTTATTTTTTTTTCCTGAATATTTGCTGAAACATATCAGAAATAAAAGTCTTCTGTGATTAAATGTGCTTTCTTTATTACCAGAAAAGCTACCGGCTGACCAGAGTAACACATGTCTAAAGTTAGACCAAGACCCAGTTTGCAAACAAACTCAATAATTTCCCAGAAACAGAGATCATTTGTTTGCCAGCCATCTGTCCATCCATCCATTTTATGCACCTACTTGTCTTATTGGAGAGGGGTATCCTAAAAGCTACAGGCACATGCCCGGGAATAATCCAGGATGGGGCACCAACCTATTGCAGGAGACACCATTCATGGTATGGAAACTGGAAAACCCCATGGCAACACAGGGAGAACATACAAACTCCTCACACATGGAGCCATGGCAGAGACTCAAATCTTGGTCCCAGAGATGTGAGACAACAATGCTGACCAGTGCATCACCATGCCTCCCCTCCAGTTCCCATTGATAAGCAAATGGAACATTCCATAAAGTTTGAGTAAGGCAGGGCTAAACATACACTTTCATTAATCCCTCATAGAAACGCTTTCCTTATCAGCAGGACTGACTCTGATGCATTGATGTTCCAAATATGCAAGTAATGTTTCAGTAGCATATTTATAGCAATGACTATTTATTTATCTTTTTAGTGCAATATTATACCAGTGGTTACTCACAACTTTGCTCAGTGGTTGAAGGGTGCTTACATGGTGACACTCCTCTGGTCATAGGTGACTTCAGTGCGGCCACTGGCACCGACAGGGCTGGCTATGGGGTTTGTGTTGGTCCCCATGGGTCTGGAAACTGGGTCGAAAGTGGTTCCATGTTCCTTCACATTGTGGAAGGTCTTGGGCTGTGGGTCATTGGATCCTGGTGCCAACACCCTGAGCCACGTCGTTGGATTTGGTAATCCAATTCTGGTGGTGTGGTGAAGGAGATCAATCACATCCTCCTGGCCAAACGCTGGAGGCTCCTGCACACCAACAGGGTCTACAGAAGTGCCCAGTTACTGAATTCGGACCACAGACTTCTTGTTGCTACTCTGAAGATTCGGCTTAGATCCAGTGGATTACCACCTACTAGGAGAATGAGGCTGGTCTTGGCCAGACTCCAAGATCAAGCTGTTTCTGATGAGCTTGCATGCAGTTTGATTGAGGAACTTGCAGACTTGAGTGCGACTGCTGACTCTAATGTGATGTGGGACACCTTCCATCACTTCCTGAAGGCTGCTGAGGGTTGTGTTGGTGTTGCCAGTGTTCCCAGAAGGAGGTGTTTTGTCTCACAGGGCACCCTGGATATTATCGAGAGGAGTCACAGGGCACAACTTGGCGCAACTACAGTTTCTACTGGGAACTGAGGAGGACGGTTGTGAGGGCTCCGAGGGCAGGTAAGGAGGTTTTTGTTAGACAAATCTGTACAGAGGAATCAAAGCATTCAGCACATCTGAATCTGTTCCTTTGAGAGTTCAGACCCACTACCTTGAGCAGTTGTTTAAAGCTGACCCTCCAAATAGGATGTTGGACATCTCTGTGTCTACAGTTCTCAAAGCTGATCCTCCAATCAGCTTTGAACCACTGCCAATCTCACTGAGTGCATGGGTGGTGAATCAGCTGGGGGTAGGGAAGGCCACAGGGTTCTGTGGTATCCAGGGTGAACTTCTCCAGACTGGTGGTAAGGCTGTCCCCCTGGCATTGCAGACAATCTTTGCTTCCATTTGGGAGTCAGGCGTCATCCCAACTGACTGGAAAACGGGACTTGTAGTCCCTATCTGGAAAGGGAAGGGTGATTAGGGATCCCCCCTGAAGTTGCTGAACGTCATTGCTGGCCTGAACACTGGTACTGAGAACCTCTGTGTTCGTCCCAGTTGATTCCGGGGTTATCCAGGGGTGTGTTCTTGCTCCTACTATGTTCTATGCTTGTATGGACTGGGTGTTGGGCAGGGTCGTGGGATCTAGCAGCTGTGGGGCGCGCGTTGCTGAAGAAAGATTTACTGGTCTTGATTTTGCCAACAAAGCTGATCTTATGGAGGCTTTAATTGGGGCTCTCAGTAGACTGAGCAAAGAGTCTGAGTGTCTGGGATTGTGGGTGTCCTGGATAAAGACCAAGATCCAGGCATTTAATGATGTCTTTTGTACAGCCATCAGTAATGTGTTTGTCTGCGGGGAGAATATCAACCTCGTCGAGGGATTTACTATCCTCGGCAGCGACATTTGTGTCTCTGGTGACTCTTCCCATGACGTCAGCAGACGGATTGGGAGACCACAGGGGGACAAAGGTCCAAGTGTTCAGAGTCCTGGTGCTCCCTGTCTTGCTGTATGGCTGTGAGAAATGGACGCTGTCCAATGAGCTGAAACGAAGATTGGACTCCTTCAGTACCGCGTATCTTTGGAGAATCCTTGGATGCCGCTGGTTTGACTTCATGTCGAATGAGCAGTTGCTAGAGGAGTCCCTGATGAGGCACAATACAGTACCTGCATTGTGAGGGAGCGTCAGTTACGGCACTACGGCCATATGGCGCTTTTCCGTGAGGGCGATCTGGCTCACAGGATCCTCACTTTTGAGGACCCAAGTGGCTGCACCAGGCCAAGAGGACGCCCACGTAACACCTGGCTGTGGCAAATGGATGGCCATTTCCGGAGTGTGGGACTGGACCCTGTGTCTGCCTCAAGAGTCACCAGCCGAGATCCAGATATGTGTGGTGGGTTCTTGCTCCTACTATGTTCTATGCGCTGCATTAGTGCGAGCTCCCCAACCTGAGCCTAACCCTAACCCCAACCCTAGACCATCTTCACACGTTATACTCATTAATTTTTATACAGAAACTGTTATATGTGGTACTGTGATTTGACCTTTTTCATCTTTTTTTGTGTAGTTGTGTACTGTGCAGTCTGTAATTACAGGCAATTTCCTCTAAGATAATTGAAGTCTTCTGATGCTGATTTACAGAGAATATCATTCTGTCTGTATATAATTTTTCAGTGCTTACAGTGGAGTTTATGGATCACCTGTAGGATTTTCTTTCACATAACAGCCAATAACAGTCACTTCATGTCACTTAGCCAGTACATTTTGGCTGGGGTGGTACATATGTTTACAAGCTGTCTACAATGAGCAGTTCTCGCAGTACTGTTTACAGCATGCATCCGCTGTATTCACCACACCAAATCTATCCCCCCCCCCCCCCGCCTCAAAGCAGAAGAGGGGGAAGAATTACAGAGAAAGCTGAAAGCTTTTAACTCTTCTCCCCCAGCCATCTGCTTGTCCTGTAGAAAAAGGGCAAGTCATGTGAGGATCAAACTATACCAGACCTAGTTAACTGTCCCTTCACCTGCACTATAGAAGGTGTATGACATGACCTTCACTGCTGTCTGATTTCTTAACGTCCATGTCTTAAAATGTCAAAATTATGCTTATATGTCTTGTTCTTTCTATGTTTTATTTATTTATCACGTCTTATTTGCACTACAAGCAATGAGAATGATAATTCAGCTCAGTGTTTGACTCCACATATTCTATACCTGAAGCTGACAAAAAAATATACTTTAATTTGCAGTGGCTTAGGGTTCTGAACCTAAAGCAACTATGAATCCACAGAATCACTTCTTATTGGGTGCTAATAATTAGAATATCCCCCCACAGAGGTACCAGCATATCTAATGCATTCAGTGTCCAGCTTCTTTGACATAATTACACTCCTAGGGTGGGGGGGCACAATGATGCAGGAGGGCACAGGATGATGAAAGAGTACTATAGACTTAAGGCAAATGAGAGGCAGTTCAGATGAGGTGAGCACCACAGTCCACGCCTATAATTACCATCGGTTTGCCTCACAATCCTTTGGGACCCTGGGCCCACTTATCTGGGCCATTTGTTCTGATGGAGAGAACAAGCCAGGATCATTAGCATTTGAAACATTCAAAGTAGTGTTCAGAGGCTGCCATGACCTGTCCTGTCTATTCCCTGGTAAGGGGTCACCGGTGGTACTCCAAATCCCTCCTACTTCTCCACAGGTGGGTCTTGAACATTATCCCCAATACTGTTCTGTTAAGCCTCCACACCTTAATCACACCAGTCCCTTGTTAGTCATGTGTGTATGTGATTACCAGTCCTGTGTTCCCCAGTTCCGCCAGCCCTCCTGTTGCCTGTGCCCCTCCCAGGGCTAGTCTTCCAGGTTTGACCCCTTGTGTTGTTTCCCTGCTCCTGTGTTTTTGGTTGAATATAGGCCCTAATAGTTTCCCTAGAGTCCTTCGTTTCTTGTGTTGTGATTGTGGCTTAGACTGTAGTATAGCACAGGCGGAAAATAAAGATTGAGGTCTAGCTGAATCCCACCTTTCCCTGTTTCCTAGATAGGATTTAGAGGGGATTTCCAAGGCCTTACATCATTATCGGGTCACCCTCCTCAGTCTAGATCAGGGGTACCCAACTCCAGTCCTGGAGGGCCGGAGCCCTGTGTAGCTTAGTTCTTTCCCTGTTCCACCATAAATGATTCAGCTGAAGAGCTCTGTGGTAATTAGCACAAGGAGTTGAATCAGGTGAGTTAAATGAGGGGAAACCCAAAAATGTGCAGGGCTCCAGCCCTCCAGGACTGGAGTTGGGTATCCCTGGTCTAGGTTATTCCTAAATAAGCACAAATAATGTTACAGGGTCAGTGAAGTGGACTCCAGAGAAATGTGAATACAGAACTGTTTACATTACGCCGTCTGGCTGTGGGAACTCTCTTGATCAGCATTGTTTATAACCCCTTTAATTTTGTTTTGCTGGAATGCTATTCATTCCATTTCATTAACTGTTTATTCACTACAGGGCCATTTTCCTTGAACAGAAAACCTAACCCCAGTAACACCGGGCTCAAGATAGGAGACTAGCTAGCCAGGATGCCAGTCCATCAAAGGGCACACACTCACACGATATGAGCAAACAGATCTCTTTTTGTCTAAGCAGACAGAACATAAAAAGTCTTTCATGTACTGTACAAACGAATCATTAAATGTCAAAAGCATTCCTTAGGATGTGAAACAACAAACACATGTGGCAGGAAATGGGGTCATGTCATGTGGCTAGGGGTGTTTATCACACTAGACTAATTTGGATACTGCTCACAATAGTGATGTAAACAAAACAACACGTCTCATTAATGGGTTTGAAATGTTGCAAAAACATTTTTTGAAACCTTCGGGAAAGGAGTTCCTATCTAATATTTAAATATCTTAATTTCACAGAGTATCAAAGGAGCCTCAGATCTCCAAGGACGGGGGTTCATTGTTGCATGTCCTGCCTGAGTTCTTGTGCATCCAGACCAGCTTCTCCCCCATGTCACGCTTGTGCTTCCTGTGATAGACTCCAAACTCACCATGTCAGTGTACTGGGTAGGCAGTTACAGATAGACAGATAGCCAACACTTAGAATCAATGAGTACAGTTATTGGGACTGAAGAAGACTTTCACAAGCTATTGTATTCTGAGAGGGATATTGTGTCGGGCTGGATTAAATCATCACAGTCCATCTCTGGATTATCAGCAATGCAGAAAATTCCCCCACATTCTAACACAGCTATTGGTACTGTCTTTTAAAAACTCATTTCATAAATTATTGTTAAGGGGAAACATTATAACAATGACTACAACATATGTTGTAATTGTTGTTTGATCCATTGCCTATAACTGCTTGTCCTATACAAAGTCTTTCCGAGAAGCTGCTGGTACAGGACAGGGAACAACTCAGGATGGGATGCCAACCCTCACTTACACATACAGGTGAATTAATAACTTCAGTTCATTTCAGTATGTTTTGGGGACTGTGGACGGGGGACAAAAGCACACAAAGGAAACGGCATAATGACACAGGGAGAACATGCAAATTCCACACATGAAGCCATTGGCTCACTCAGAATCCTGCAAGAAAAGCCAAAGAAGTTAGGGGGCGCCACATCCTACTGCTCTCTCCCAACTCGGGGGGGACGGACTTAAGACGCTGGTATTTGCGCCGTAAAGGACTGCATTACTTGTAAAGGACTGCATGTGGAAATGTGTTACAGAAACTCACCAGCTGCGCTTACAGACGCCCCCCCGCCTCCCTCCCAGACGAGGGAGCAACTTCTATGGCCGGTTTGAGTGAACTCAGATGCGGGGCGGGGGCGTGGTGGCGTCTCCAGCCCAAAGAGTCGCTCTACAGGGGTGGGGCGATTGGTGCAAGTAAAGCCTTGAAACGGGTCAAATCTGGCAAAGACACCTGATCCGACGGAATCGTGTCCGGCGCCCCGAAGGCATTCGCCACGCTGCTGTGTTAAATGCAGTCTCACCATCCATCTGTCACTGTGCTGCTGTGCTTTCAGGAGACCGTGGTCATGCCTATGCTGATGAAAGCTACCGGTTCCCACTTAAATGACTTTTGCCCCGTCGCTTTGAACTCCGTACTCATGAAGTGCGTGGAAAATTTGGTCACACATCAGTCTCGAATCTCATTGCACTGCTCTTCATCCACTTTGGCGCAGTTTTTCATGTAATTGTCATCCCATGTAACCTTCCCTGCAACTGTGGACATAAGAATGTCACGGTCTTCCTTAGAACACTTCAGATAATAAAAAAATAAAAACTTGGAACTGAAATCACAATTCCCAGAACGAACTGGTGCCGATTTATTTCAGATGACTCACTGATGACTGGTCTTCATCTGAATACATTGTAACAATAAAAAATGTTCTGGTTGCAAATGAAAACAATCTGTGATGTGATTTGGGCAATAAATCAAAATTGCCCCTTTGTGAGCCGCTGAAGCATATTTTTTGAGGGTTATATCCAGACTTGTTGTAAAGGTGGCAATGCAAGTGGCAGAAATGAGAATCCTCCGCTTGGTGTTTGGGCTCAGCCTTAGAGATAGGGTGAGGGGCTCGGACATTCAGGAGGGGCTCAAAGGAGAGCCGCTGCTTCTTTGCATCAAAAGGAGCCGGTTGAGGAGGTCCAAGCAAATATCTAGGATGCCTCCTGGATGACTCCCAGGGGAGGTGTCACTGGCTTGTCCAACTCAGAGGAGGCCCCAGGGCAGACCCAGAACATGCTGGAGAGATTATATGTCTTTGATGCCCAGGGGACAACTTGGTCCCTTCCCTTGGGGCAGCTGGAGGAGGTGGATGGTGAAAGGGAGGTCTGGGCATCCCTGATTAGACTGCTGCCCCCATGATCTGACTCCAGCGGATAATGGATGGATGATGATGTGACTAAAAATATAAGAAAAAAATAGCTTTGGTTGTAGCATTTCTATTCCTGAATAATAACATACTTCATTTTTCCTTTGTTAACATCTGTCTATAAAATATAGAGAACATAAACAGGGTTTATGTTTGCCGCCCTGTGATCCCCCCAATTCCATTTGCTGTATTTTCTCTTTGTGAAATAAAGCAAAATTTCATCTGTGGGCTGAAAAAGCTATTAGGGATGCAATGGAAACCATCATTCTTTTATAATCTTCTGCGACAGTTCCTAGGAACTGGGAGAAGATTACAAACAGACACTTTAGGACTTTAAATTTAGTTGTAATTTTTCACATTTGAATCATCTGTTTTGAGGGTTATATCCAGATTTTCTTGTTGTGCAGGTCATTAAAATTCTGTCATAATCTATTATTACCAGTAATTTCTAAATAATAGTAAGACATATTTAATAGTATTTTAATTAATTTTCATTCTTAAAAAAGCCCCTGTCTGTGTTGTAGTGTAAACTTGTTGTGCTCCCAGTTGTCACACGTGCCTTTATCTGTGTCGTATGTGAAATTGGTGTTATGTTTGGGTTAGGTGATTGTTTGCTGTGTTAATCCTTTATAGTAAATAGTTAAATAAAAAGCATCCATTTCCACTTCAATCAAGCTTTCTTCTTTTCACTGCGATGCCTTAGGCTACCAGGCGCTACACTGGTGTCAGAAGTGGGATGCCAGAACTGGCCCTATTGGTAGCACTGGAGGGGGCTCTCGTCAATCTCCACCTGGCAGCCCCCTCCGGCCTGGCAGAGCTGGAGGTGCCGGCATTGGACAAGCAGCCGGAATTGCCTGGTGAGGATGGCTTGGGACAAGAAGCTTGTTTTGCTGATGCTACAGGGAGAAAGCCCAGGTCAGAACTGCCAGCAGATGAGCATGGGATGACAGAGTGAGGAAGGCACTACCCTGTCCTCCCAAAAAGCCCCAGACCTGTGCAGCGCACCCTGAAACCATCCCTGGCAGCCCACCGGACCCCTGTCCTGCTGATACACACCCTGAAGCTGCTCCTGCCAGCCCACCGGACCCCTGCCCTGCTG
>JAABNY020000136.1:24624075-24635367 GCA_015164015.2 Brevimyrus niger
CTGTGAGGACTCTTCAGCCAATCAGTCCTCTAATTAGTGATCTATTAGGGAGTTGAGGCGAAAACCCACATACACACCGACCCTTTGCAGATAAGATTGGCTACCCTTGATCAAGTGTGTGGTTACAGATGTGATGATCAGTTATGGCTGTTGTAGAATTTGTTAGTGCCAAGTTGTGTACTGACTGTGTAATTATACAAGGAAACAAGGACATGAATTATTCTCCCTCTGTCAAATATATTTCTAACTGATTTTCTCTTGGGAAATGTTGAAATGTTTAACACATACATTGAGTTTGGCTGTTCTGGTAGATCAGTGCATGCTCAATAGTAATGACTAAGCTTGAATGATCTGACCTGAATGCAAATATAGTGTGGTGTAATCAAAGAGATTTATAATCTGCAGACTGGATCATTTGAATCTTCTATTTTTTCCAGCCGAAATAAACAAAATTTTTCCGCTAATTTTGGAAGTGTGTATGTTGGCTTTACATAGAAGCTTGAAGACTGCCCTACTGTGGTTACTTTGGGTACTGCAAGACTTCAGTACATTTCTTATTTTTCCTTTCAGAACAATACAATGGCGTAACATTGTATTGTGGGGAACACAGTAATTTAAATGTACAGTTCTGTTTTTTGGAGGGAAGAATGAAGCAAAATTAAATACTTATGCCAGTGCAAAACTTCTGACAAAGTTATAAATCATAGGGTGATGCTCACTTCAAAGTGTAAGGAGACCTAGAACCCGCCCACATGCCAATTTGCTCATCTTGATTTAACTTGCACAGGAGAAACAGGCTTTGGAGTTTATGCAAAGCACACATCATATGTATATATTGGGGTATGCAAAGGTCTGGATTTAAACAAATAAAATGTACCTAACAGGTGTTCGACTGTGTTTAACTTTGCTATCCTCCTGAGATCCAGCAATCCATTTTTTCATTCATTCATTTATATTTCTGTTAATATCTCTCATAGTATACATGCTACTTTATTGTGTCCTATTGTTCCTTAAAGAGGACAGTTAGGGCTTTAAGATGGCATCACATGTCTGGGGGTGTGACCTTGCCAACTTCTTCTTCCTGTTAAATCTACATTTTAATTAATATATAAAAAATACAGGATCTCAGTAGGATATGAATAAATCTGTCTTTGCTGGCTAGGGACTTAAATTGGATCTAAGTCTCTATATTAGGGAAAAAGCAGCTTTCATTCCATCCCTCTTAGATCTTACTACTCACAACTCATACTGCAGTGAATGACTTCTTATAGAAATTAGCTAACTGTATGATGTGCTGTAGGGATTTAGCAGCCATGATTGTATAGTTCTGCAAAGTAAAATCATGATGTTCAATATGCTGTCACTCTAAAAACTAGGATATTGTATGTAACTAAGTAAAGATTAAGAAAACATCACAAAAACATCCATACAATGCCTTTACACCACATGAAAAAGATCATGAAAAGTACTGCTGGGGACCTTGAGTGGCCACATGGTTTGGATTTTCATGTTTTTCTCCTCGCCGCAGTTAAAATTCGCCTGTGCGGTTTTTGGGAAGTCACTTTAAAAGGTTGGGGGCTTGCCCCATCTGGAGAACAATGCCTGACCTCTGCATCTGCCTACGCTGTGAGGCTGCCATGGGTCTGTGGCGAGTCCCTATTTCCCTGCATAGTCCTTGCAGACATCGATCAATCAGTTGGTCTGAGAAGTACTTGGCTGGCTCCACAACTCTTTTCAAGTAAAAGTATATGAGGGTATGGAAGGGGAGCTTGAAAAAACATGTTCAGGTCTGATGGCGTTTCTGTTTGAAAGCTGTGTTTCCTCAGATGTCGCTGAGTGCAAAGTACTGAGCCTCAACATTCTATCTTCTCAGCAGAAGCTTCATTGGATGGTGCAGAGCTAAAGGCTATTTATCCCCAATAAGACATCTGGCATTACTGTGTACCTTTTTCTGCAGTTTTATATATAAGAGAACAATTTAAGTAGAAAGGGGTATTTGGTATATTGGTATTTCGGTAAGCACTGTGGCTTCACACTTCATTTTCTGCCCTGGTTCTGCATGGTGGAGGTTGTATGTTCTCCCTGTGTCACTGAATGTGTGTGTAAGCAGCGTGTCTGCCCTGTGATGAGTTGGTGCCCCATCCTGGGTCCCATCCCTGCCCTGCACCCTTAGCGCCTGGGATGGGCTCCGGTCCCCCATGGCCCTGTGTAGAACAAGTGGGTATGGAAAATGGAAGGATGGCATTCTCAAAAAAATGCTGCTTATGACCTGGTGACTCCAAAATGATGAACCTCTGTGCAAGGCAATGTTTCTTCTGAGATCTTTCATCTGTTGTGCACCATGTTTGTACTTCAGGAAGAGTGACTCTGGCAGCATGGCAACAATGCGGAGAGTCCTGTCTGTTGTGATCATCGCGTCCTGTCTGATGTTCAGCAGTGCTCAGCAAACAGGTAGGTGACTCTCAACTTATGATAGTGACAGTAGAAGAAAGTGTCCTAACCTGTGGTGGGTGTCCCTTTGCAGTATGCACACAAGAAGCAGTGGCTGATGTTGTGTTCCTGGTCGATGGGTCATCAAGTATTGGGCTGGGCAACTTCAAGGAGGTCCAGCAGTTTCTTCTCACTTTGGTGGGCAGCTTTGGTGTGAGCTCAGATGAAGTCCGGGTTGGGCTTGTCCAATACAGCACAAGCCCACACCTAGAATTCCTCCTTAATACCTACCAAGAAAAGGAGCAGGTTTTGAATCACATCAGAAGCATGCATTACAGAGCAGGTGGCACTTTCACAAGGCTGGGCTTGGAGTTCATGCTGACCACAGTCTTTACGGCGGAGGCCGGCAGTCGTGCTCACTTGGGGGTTCCCCAGTTTGCGATGGTCATTACCGACGGGAAGTCCCAGGATGACGTCAAGCAGGCAGCTGACATGGTCAAGAGAAGGGGCATCACACTGTACGCTGTTGGGATTAAGGATGCCGAGCTAGAGGAGCTGCATGACATTGCCAGCATGCCCGTGAGCAAGCATGTCTACAATGTGTATGATTTCGCCGCGCTGCAGGGCGTCTCGCATGATATCGCCCAGGTGCTCTGCACCACTGTCGGGGAGGCCGCTCGCCATGTTGTCCAGGTGCCAGAAGGTAAAGGACGCTGACTTGGGGGACGTCCATTGTCATGACGGCTGCGCATACTCCAGCCTATGACCATGTGTTTAGTCAGGTGACATCAGTCTAACTTTTATGTTTGTCTTCTCATGGATATCTGTGTGTATCACAAAATATACGACAACCCGGGAAATCGAAAGTAGGAATCATAGCTCTTTGAAATCCTTCAGTCATTCTAGGCCTTTAAAAATAGACTTGTGTGTAACAACTTATTTATGTGATTAAGGGTTTAACTGGAACAAAAGCATTAAGCTAGTTTTCCAGGACTAAGATATGCCTAACCCTCAGTTCCCGAGGTTACAGTTCATTGTGTATTAATAATTTTATTACTGTACTTGGAAAAAAAAATGAACAATGAATTTGTTCTGAACACAAAAACACTTCTCTCTTCCAGAATGTGCAACAGCCAATGTGGCCGACATTATGTTCCTGGTGGGTACCTCACCAAACTCCAGTCCCAGTGATTTTGAGGATTTGAAAGATTTTCTTAGAGACTTCGTGGAAAGCTTTGAAATCGGTCCAAACAAGGTGCAAGTGGGACTCGTGCAGATTGGTGACGACTCCCGCCAGGAGTTCTTGCTGAAGGATAACAGAGATCAGACTTCACTCTCAGAGAACCTGAACCGCCTGAGGCAAAGGGCAGGGAGTGCCAACATTGGCGAGGCACTGCAACTCATCAAAACTCGCTATATGATTAGGGCAGCAGGAAACCGGAGCCCTTCGACGGTGCCCCAGATCGTCATTGTCATCACAGACAGGAGCTCTGAAGACAAGGCAGATGATATTGCTAAAGATCTCAGGAGGCAAGGAGCATTCATCTATGTCGTAACTGTGGGCATGACAGACACCAAAGAGCTACAGAGAATCTCCAACCGCCCCCATGAACACTTCTTACTACGTGCCCAAAGTTACGGCAGCCTGACGATGATGAAGGACAAACTCCTGCAAGTCGTGTGCAGCTCCATGGAGTACCTCATGGAAGGTGAACGGCTGTCATTTGCAGCTGCCTTCTTTCTAGTTATGTTTGTTATGCTGATAATGAGTTTAGCTGCATTCTACTGAAGCAGTATTGCTAGGTGGAGCTTGTCCTCTGCTGGGTTTTTAGTGTAATATCAAGTGATGCTAAACCTCAAAACAAGCATTCCATCATGATCTGTCAATAAGTACATGTTTTTATTTAGTTTATGGACATTTATGTTTAATGAATAAAATGTATGTTATCCAAAGGTGAATAATTCAGGTCCAGAAAGTAAAAATCCAGACCAAGATTTTGTTTCAACCAACCAGTTGAGTACTCTGTGACTGAGACTCTTTATATTCAGCTGGCTGGTTGAAACAAAATTTTGGTCAGGATTTTTCCTTTCTGGACCTGAACTATCCACCTCTCTTATTATCTATATTAAAACCCATTTTGTTCCTCTCTAAAATACTGAACAGCTCTTGCCCCAAGGCATGCAGATATTGTCTTCCTGATGGACGGCACAATGTCAATCCAACAATATCAACAAGCGAGAACACTCTTGACCCGACTGGTGAACTCACTCACAGGCAGTGCAGACCACCACATTGCCTTGGTGCAGTTCAGTGATAAACCGAGACCTGATTTCCTCATGAATCCCCTAGAAGAATTTGCCAGGTTTTTGAAGAACCAGCTGCGGCCACTACGTTCCACAACAAGCAACTTAAGCAATGCCCTGATGTATGTCAATGATAATTTTTTCATGTCGGTGGGTGGAGGGTTGAGAGAGAGGGAGGGGATGTTTCTCGTGATCTTCAGCACAGGGAAGTTTCAAGACAAATTTCATAGTGAAGTAAAAACTCTCAAGGATAAGGGAGTGAATATCATTTCTATTGGGTTTGACAACTCTAATGAACAAAACCTGAAGGCCATTTCCACAGATTCAAATATGCATTTGGTGACGCGATCAAGCCTGCCAATGGAATTAAAGAGTACCATAGAGATCAAGGAGACACTTGTGAAATCCCACACTGCTTCAGGTAAAATAATACCTTAATTCTCATGCATAATATTGTGATTTCCAACTAGTGTGAGTTGACTTTGTGTTGTGCTGTTGTTGTTTGTTTTTAACAGAGTGCAGCTCTGCTAGGCTGGCTGATATTGTGTTCATTGTGGAGTTTGGGAGGAACAAAAAAGAATTCAATGATGTGCGCAGCTTCATCCATCAAGTAGTAGGTGGTCTTAACGTAAGCTCCAGCGGAATAAGAGTGGGCATCCTTGGGTACGGCAACACTCCCCAGCATCTGGTCTCCCTGTCCACCTTTAATGAGAAGGAGGACATCTTGCAGTACATCAAGGTTATGCCCTACCACAGCAGCACGGCATCAAACGTGGGGCATGCTCTGGAATACGCTGGAAGCAACATGTTCACCGCAAAAGCCGGCAGCCGCAAGAAAGATGGCGTGCAGCAGCTAGCCATCGTTGTTATGCGTGGAACAAGCCAGGATGAAGTGGCCGTTGCAGCCTCTAACCTTCGAGTCTCAGGGGTGACCGTATATGCTGTGGGCATGCAGGACATCAGCAACACCCAGCTGGAGCTCATCGCTTCCTCTCCTGCCAGAAAGTTTGTTTTTACAGTGGACAGCATAACACAGCTCAACACACTACAGAGTACCTTGAAGAAGTTCCTGTGTTACAACATCATTGACACAATTTATTCCTCCCCAAGACGAAGATTTCAGCTTAAACAAGGTAACTTCCGAGAAGCACGTCCTGAAATGCTAAGCACTATGCTTTTTATGACTGTAAGCTCTTAAACAAAGATCAGATCTACTAAAAAGCATCCTCTAAGGATAATGCATAAGTCTTGATATTACCATGCACATTGATAGGATGAGCCACACAATGGGAACTGTTAAGGCGCAGCCACATTTAGCCAGATGCATTGTGCTGTGCCCAGGTACGATTGTCCCCCATCCCCACTCCCCTGCTGGTCTGCGCTCATATTGCGATAAAAGTACAGAAGCACACTTATCACTGTACAAATTTTTGTTGAGGAAAATGAGGGAAAACCCAGTTGCACAACCCAATGGAGTTCATGATTAATTTGATTATTTTGTGGCTTATTTGGAGACATTTTGGGTACGATGACATACTGACCTCCAGGGTTATCCAGGGTGTTTCTCAATACTAGGAATGCAAAGATCTTGCAAGGCCGGTCGCCTCCCGAGAATGAACTTGGGCCGCAATAAATCACGGGGTTGGTTTCATTTGGCAACAGTGTAACCAATCTATCATTGATATTTGGGGCAGAGCAAGAATGACATCCATGGATTTTTGCCATCGTCTGTACTTCTGTTCTTAGTATGGGAACGGATCTTCGGCAATGGATGATGACGTGAAATGGGTACACGAGAACACAAGTACAGTCAAATACACATACTGAGAAACATTGATAGTGTACATGTGTGCATGCATGTGGCAGCAGCATCATTGATGTCATGTCTGTATTGTCTTGTCTTGGGTATGGTTAGCGATCAAACTAGATGTGTACCGTACCAAGTCTAACTGAACCATGCCGAATTCCCACTTCATCAAGCGGGCAGGGCATGGAACGATCACACTATTCAAACAAACTGGACTAGTCAAACATGCTTATGCACAGCACGGATAGTCTAGTGTGAGTACACCCTAAGATACACCCCGATTAACCTGCAAGGAATTTCTGGAGACATAGTTAGTATTGATAAACTATTGAATAAAAATGTGAATAATGTTAAAGTGAAACAGAAGTGTTCGTTGTTGGTGTGGCTCGTGGGATTAAAAAAAATGACTATCATCATTCATATGTGGTATAGTACTCCAAAATGAAATACTGAGTATTGACAAAGCATACTAGGCTACATCCAAGTGCAGAGCTATAACCTGAAGCACTGGGTGATAAGTGGGAGGCTGTGATTCAAGCGACTGTGGGGAAATTTGAGACAAAGGTGCTGCAATGTGTGAAGTAGAGGAAAGATTAGAAAGTTGTGAGAGTTCAAGAGCCAAGAAACCAAATCCTAAAACCGAAGAATGAGGAGAAGAGGAGAAGCATTTAATCAGACGGGGAGAACTTTCAAAAGGGTAACTAACTAGCGAGATTCCACAGTGAGCTCTGGGTACGTCAAAAGGCTACAATACCACCAATTAGCAGTACTTTTGGGTTGGCTCAGTCACAGAGGGCTCCCCAATTACCCACTCCTGAAAAGTACAGAAGTTCTTTATGTCAGGGGGAAAAAAACTAAAAACAAAGGTGGTTAATTGCAGTACCAAGGCTTCAAACCATGTTAACAAAAAGGCACACATAATATGGAAAACTAGCATATATGGAAAACATATTAACTATGACTTGTATAACAACATTGTAAACCATACTCTTTTAATAGTTGTTATATCAACTGTAGATGTTTTAACAGTGAAATGTTAGAGTAAAGCTATTGACACACAGTTTGTTTAATGCAAAACTATGCTTCATTTGTTGCATTTTTGACACCACTAGATGGTGCTCTCTGTTCAAAAAAGAGCTCAAAGCATGCCCCAAAGCAAACCAAGATCACCATCTAGTGGGGTAAAAAAATACAGCAAATGGTTCATGCAGTGGCGTTTTGGCCATCTCTCATAGGGTTACACTCAGAATCCGAGAGTTGGGGGAACCCTGTCAGGTACAAAATGTAGTCAAAAGGTTTTTTAAATTTTTATTTGATATGGATATTGCATATATTGCATAGTACAGTGGTACCTCAGAACTCGAAATGAATCTATTCAGAACGGTGGACCAAATCATAAAAAGTTAGAGTTCTGATTGAATTTTCCCCATATGGAATAATGTAAAACTAATTAATTGGTTACCGCCCCCCAAAAAATACACCGAAATATATGTTTTTCTTTAGCATGTATTTTTAGTTCATTTAAACACAAAATGAACTGGACAAAATAAAAGCATATACTGTACTAAAGACATCTAAGCACAATTATCAAAACAGTCATTTTTAAAGTAAGAAAATAAATGTATCCATACAATGTGTAAAGTTAAAAAAAAAAGAGTGTGATGCCCCGATAGTCTGCTCCTTCTGTGTGCCACACTCCTTTAGTTAACCCCGTGTGGAATCTCTGTGTGATCAGCTGTTTCTGGTTGTTGTCATTAGTTCTCTGTATTCAGTCCATGTTTCAGTTTGTTTCCCCAGTTTAGTCATTGTATTGTCTGTCTGCGTTTTGCCTGCCTTCCCTGTAATTTAACCCCGTATTTCCCGATACCCTGATGTCTGCACCTTTGACTCCATTCAGTCCCCGCTGGGCACAACAATATTATTATAATTAAATGTATTCATGGTTTATTATTAATATTAAAATAATTAATAAGAAATATTTATTTTTTTATAAAATAATAATTACTGTTACTGTCTATCATTGTTTAAATGTACTTTTACTGTCTAAATATTTGTATTTAGCTAGTGTAAACAGGCACGATGCTAACACAGCGAATGCGAGGCTGAGACTGAAGTGTTACCCTTCTTTTCCGCTGAGAGACATGTCACGTGACTCATTTCCCGACGTGTACAAGTTATCTTACGTCGGCATTCACTTTCCGACTTCTGAGATTCAGATCTAGGCAATTTTTTTTTCAAACTGATTGGTTCGACTTTTAAGAAGTTCAAGTTCTAATGAGTTTGAGAACTGAGGTAGCACTGTATTTAAATCCTTAAAATGCATAAAAATTGCTTGAGTCAGACTAGGTTTTTGCAGTAGTACAGTAAGTAAAATAAATCAAAATACAAAAACACAGGTCAGAAATTAAGGTGTCATTCTTATCTCATCCACTCAAGAAATTCTCTAGTCAGAGCCACTAATTAAAAGTAACATTAATGCTGATGAGAAAAAATGCTTAGGGCAAAATTGACTTTTTATTAAATCTTTCACTTTGAATTTTACAAAATTTTGGGACGTTAAGAAAAAATGTTTGTAGCTGCACGCCAAATAAGGGGCATATATGGATAAAGGCCCTGTCCGCAATCAGAGGCTACATCCGGTAAAGATCGTGGTCTGCGTGGCCTGTGTAGACAGTCCTTCCAAGGTCTGGACATAAAATCTTGGGATATGCTAGGCTGCAAAGGATCTAACAGGTGGAATCCAACTCCTCAAAGGGAGGATACATTCCTAGACCGCATTTGAAGAAGTCTTCGGAATGGGATAGCCTTGTCGTGCGCCTCGTCTTTGAATGACACAGCCCTGAAACAGTCAAATACTGTGATGTCAGATTTATTGTCACTGATGCGTAATACAAATATTTGAAGAAGATTTGAAATAAAATGTTGAAATTATATATTTGGTACAGAATATTTTCTTTCTCCAGTGTAGATTTTCGGTTTAATTTGTGAGTAGTGATTTCTGTCAACTAGTAATAATACATATTTACTATCTTTCTTTCTCTCCTAATTGGCATTTCAATTTCTTAGCATGTACTCAGGCAGAGGAGGCTGACATTTACTTCCTCATTGACCATTCTGGGAGCATCTACCCCTCAGACTTTAAGGAAATCAAAAACTTTGTCTCGGAAATTATTGAGATGTTCAAGATCGGACCGGATCAGGTGAGGATAGGCCTGGTGAAGTACGCAGATGATCCCACGACGGAGTTCGAGCTGACACAATACACCAACAAGCAGGGACTGCAGACGGCAGTGCAGCAGGTGCAGCAGGTTGGCGGGGGTACAGAGACAGGAAAAGCTCTGTCCAGCATGTTAGTACTATTCCAGAAGGCGGCTAAGACTCGGGGAGAAAAGGTGCCTCAGATCCTGATCACTGTCACGGATGGAAACTCAACGGATTCTGTTATTAATCCGGCCCAAGAATTAAAAGACCAGGGCATCACCAGTTATGCCATTGGTATCAAAGATGCTAATGAAAAAGAACTGATTGAAATCGCCACCTCTGAAGACAAGAAGTTTTTCATTGATAATTTCAATGCTTTGAATCTCATCAAGGATCATGTGGTCCGAGATATCTGTTCCCAAGAAGGTATATAGTTTATATTTTTATCATAGAAACTTCTGTAAAAAAGTAGTATGTTTTCTGAATATCAAATATGTGAACGTGTACCATTGCTTAACACTTTAATTTTATGCTAATGATCAAACATGATTGTGTTTTTTTTCCCTTATAGCATGCAAGGAAGCCATTGCAGATGTCATGTTCCTGGTCGACAGTTCTGGCAGCATTGCCCGTGAGGACTATAATACCATGAAGGCATTTATGGTCTCCGTTGTGAACAAGACAGTCATTGGTCAGGATAAAGTTCGTTTAGGAGTTGTGCAGTACAGTGATCGACCAGAACTGATATTTGATCAGAATACATTTTATGACAAAGCAAGCATAAGGACGGCCATTAATGAAATGGAGCAGTTAGGCTATGGGACCCTAACTGGTGCTGCCCTCACTGACATGTCTCAGTACTTTGAAAAATCCAGGAAAGGCGTTAATCAGATTTTGATCGTCATCACCGATGGGGAGGCCCAGGATGACGTAAAGATCCCTGCCAAGGCACTGAGAGATAAGGGGATTTATATATATTGCATTGGCGTGGCAAAGGCAAACATCTCCCAACTGATGGAAATTACCGGTTCAAGGGACAGAGTCTTCTTTGAAAAAGACTTTGATGCCCTAAAGCTTTTAGAAAATAAAATCCTTGTTGGAATCTGTGAAAAGAAAGCCGGTAAGCATTTTTAATTACAAAAATAGTACGCAGTGTATATATCTACATCCTCTATAATAGATATATTATAGATATATCCTATATGCTACATATTAGGGGTGTAACGATATTACAAACCGAACCGAAATATTGCGATACACCAACCATGATACGTATCGTGAAACTCTCGTGGCGTACCGCGGTACTCTCATGCCCCCTGCTGCCCATTGTTGAGGTCACTTTTCTGACTAATTTAACCAATTTAAACACATCTTTATTTTATCACATTTGATTATTGATTGACGCTTTTTTCTGACTAGTCTATATTGGAGGTATTTAATAAATTTTTGTTGTTTACTCAGGTATCCTGACTGTACTAAAAATGTGATGCCAAAGTTAATAAGGAAAAAGTTTAGTTGTTCTTCTTATTAAATGAATCTATTGTTCCTTA
>JAABNY020000136.1:24648328-24662121 GCA_015164015.2 Brevimyrus niger
CTGCAGGTCTTCCTCAGTGGGGTACAACAGATGGTGTGTGTGTGTGTGTGTGTGTGTGTGTGTGTGTGTGTGTGTGTTTTGATAGTGACAAGTAGTTGCAGGAGAAAGATATTATATATTTTGTAACAAGAGTGTATGCTTGTTTACATGGTATACCAATGGGCCAGCACTTACTGGTGCAGGAGGCTTAGCAGACTGCAGGGAAGATGTTGCCATGAATAACTTCTTGCCCGTGTTTCTCTAAAGGGCCAAATGGGAGATATGGGTTTGAAAGGAGAACCAGGACCAGCAGGTCTGAGAGGGTCACCGGTAAGCCGTTCCCTGTCACGTGGAGCCACTGGGCCTTGAAGGCCCTTCCACTGCAGAGAGACTAAAGTGTTTTCTCTTGAAACAGGGCCAGGATGGCACTGATGGCTACGGGGAACCTGGACCCAATGGACAGAAGGTACAGCTGGTCCTGCATGCGGGGTATTGTCGTAAAAAGGAATAAACAAATGGATACCCTGCATGAATTTTCCGCCATTGTCAATAGTGTTCTGTGAATGTTTGCTCCATCTGTGACACTTATGATAAATTCACTGAAAGTATTGAAAGCAAATTAATATTAAACATATCCCATACATCTGCAGTTAAAATTGGTTAATTTTACATGTTAAACTTATATGAATTTTCTGTTTTCTTCTCCAAGGGAGAGTCTGGTTTCCCTGGATACCCTGGACTCCCAGTGAGTGGACCAAAAGTTTTTTTTTTAATCATGTTTTGAACCATTTGATGACTAACACTGTAAAATTTCCACTACCAGGGGGAGATAGGTTTCTATGGAACTAAAGGGAATCCAGGTCAGAAGGGGAACCGGGGACGACTGGTGAGTGGTCTAGGACATTCAAACACCTAGGGACGCACTGACTCAACTGTGCCCCCATCCTTTCAACACACAAGTGTCATTTTGTGGTTGACTCCATGCTGAGCCGTCAAGTGAGACTAAAAATTTGTAAACCACGCCCCTTGGTCCTAAGCATTAGTAAACCACGCCCCTTGATCCTTAGCATTAGTAAACCCTCTGCATGAGCCTAAGCATTAGCAAACCAGGCCCTTGGTCCTAAGTATTAGAAAACCCTCTGCATAAGCCTAAGCATTAGCAAACCAGGCCCCCTGGTCCTAAGCATTAGTAAACCATGCCCTTTCATCCTAAGCATTAGTAAACTACGCCCCCTGGTCCTAAGTATTAGTAAACCCTCTGCGTGAGCCTAAGCATTAGTAAACTACGCCCCCTGGTCCTTAGCAATGGTAAACCCTCTGCGTGAGCCTAAGCATTAGTAAACCACGCCCTTTGGTCCTAAGCATTAGTAAACCATGCCCTTTCATCCTAAACATTAGTAAACTACTCCCCCTGGTCCTAAGTATTAGTAAACCCTCTGCGTGAGCCTAAGCATTAGTAAACTATGCCCCCTGGTCCTAAGTATTAGTAAACCCTCTGCGTGAGCCTAAGCATTAGTAAACCACGTCCTTTGGTCCTAAGCATCAGTAAACCCTCTGCGTGATCCTAAGCATTAGTAAATCACACCCCCTGGTCCTTAGCATTAGTAAACCCTCTGCGTGAGCCTAAGCATTAGTAAACCGCACCCCTTGGTCCTAAGCATTAGTTAACCGCACCCCTTGGACCTAAACATTAGTAAACCACGCCCCTTGGTGCTAAGTTTTAGTGAGCCGCTTTTTGTTGGATGTTTAATATATACTGACAACATACCACACAGAAACAAGGCGGTCAGGTAAATCGATGACAATTTTTAAATACAAACATATTGTCATGAATGTTCTTCTGCTTAAACAGTTAATTTACCTTAAAATGGTCTGTTGAGCACAAAAGAAGTGAACTAAGTAGCTGACTAATTTTTGGATGATTATCTCAGGGCAACACTGGAATGCCAGGAGAAACAGGAGATCGTGGGAGCCCTGGTTCTCCAGGGTGGAAGGTATCCATCATCATTTTCCCATCCATTGCCTTAGCATAACTGTGTTTATATTGGCAACGTATGTAAGATCATTATACTGGTATTGATCTTTGGCATGAGTTTTGTTCAGCTATTTCTACATTTTTTTTATTGGTAATCAGGGAACAAGAGGAGCAATTGGACGGAGACAAAGATCTGTATGTATGACATTCTAACCTGTACTTAAGTTCAGCTTATCGACTTGATGCATGAATTTCATTGCTAATTAGTTTTTTTTTTCCTTAAAGACATGTGAACTAGTCACCTACGTTCAAGACAACTGTGGTAAGCTATTACTTTGCATGATTCCCGGCTGGATTAGACAGTAAATGGCCAACAGGCAGGCTGGGGAGGAGGTTGTCACATAAGTAGTTATCCTACAAAAATTAAATCATGAAACTGAGAGCAGGATTTCAAGGCATTGTAAGTCAGAATTTAAGAAAAGAAAGTGTAACTATTTTACAGATGTAAGTCGTGATGCTGGATGTAAAAACAACTAACTGATTTTGTAACATTCCTCTTTTCCAAACAGCCTGCTCCCATTGTGAGTCCCTTTACCGTACTTTTGCTTTTGAATAATGCTCACTTTACACTTGAACATTTCAACACATATGAGCACTTTTTCTTTGGCGCACATTTTGGATTGTTTCCTGGACAAACCTTTTCTCTCCTGTGCAACACCAGGTCGACTGTCCTGTCCCCCCTACCCGACCGAGCTGGTGATCGCCCTGGACATGTCGCAGGACGTGACGAACGTGGACTTCCGGCGAATGAACGAGACAGTCGGGGCACTGCTGGATGGGGTGGCCATCGCGGAGAGCAACTGCCCCATGGGAGCTCGGGTGGCCATAGTCTCTTACAACACCCACACCAAGTACCATGTGCGGTTTTCAGACTATACCAGCAGGCGAAGACTTATGAACGCCATCTGGAACATTCCATACGTGAGGTCGTCCAATGTCCGGGACATTGGGGCAGCCATGAGATTTGTGGCCCACAATGTTTTTAAGCGCACACGCCAGGCCACTCTGATGAGGAAGGTGGCGGTCTTCATCACCGGCGGCTCGTCCCAGAACGCAGTGGCCCTCAACACTGGTGTTCTGGAGCTCAGGGCCATGGACATCAGCACTGCTGTTGTGGCCTTAAAGCCGGTGCCTGAAATCAGACGTGCTTTTGAGGTAAAGTCAGGCATCTCTTTCCTATGATGCCCGTGTAGGAAATTGTGCAAAAAAATTTAATGGTCTTACTTTTGCGTGCGCTATGCGAAAGTCGTGCACATGCAAGTGTATCTTGTGCGAATGAGAAAGTAAGAGCATTTTATTTTTTTTTGCACAGGTCCCTTCATACTTTCCACCTCCTTTTGTTACGACAATTTTATTGGGCTTTCTGGAATTGCTCTCCCTCACCTGTCTCACCACTGAGTATTATATAGAACTTTTTTGTTTGCCATTCATTTCTCGATAGATTCCTTGTTTCCGAGGGCCAGTACTTTCCTTGATTCAAACACAATAGGCAGTTTAACAGGGCTTTGTGGCATGCAACAGAATCTATAAGGAGATTTTGATATTATACCTCTAACTTTGAGTGGTAAGGCCTGAGGGTTTTTGCATGTTCTGCTGCAGGTGGATGACAGTGGCACTTTTATGTTCACTGTCTTGGAAAAGAACCTGGAGGTCAAGCAACAACTAGAGACCATCAAGAATTGCACCATCTGTTTGGGTAAGCAACTGGGCACAGCTACAGTGCTGCCCTGTCAGTCACCATGACGCCCCAACCTTTCATTGTTACTGTTATCATTATTCTAGAAATGGGTGCATTTCATTTTATTCAGAGTGACCTTCAGTTATTCCCAATTTTCAGCTGGACGCTGCAGCACTTCAGGTTCTTTAGCAGGGACTCCTCCCTCTGTGGGTGTTTCTCAACACCAAGAATCCAAATATCATACTTGCGATCTTGGCAGGAGCAGTCTTGCTATCTTGCCTCCCAAGAATGAACTCGGGATGCAATAAGTCATGGGACTGATCTCATTTAGCAAGGATGCATCCTCGGTATTTTGGGCGAGGCAAGAACAACATCTGGGGATTTTTACCATCCTCTGTACTTCGTTTCTTGGTATTGGAACTGACCTTTCGTAAAATGACATAAAATGGGTATATGAGAACACAAGTATGGTCAAGTATGATATTGAGAAACATCCAATGTCTTAAGCCAGTGGTTCCCAAAGTAGGGGTCGCGACCCTCTGGGGGGTCGTGAGACATTGAGGGGGGGTCGCGAGATGATTTCCAAAAAATCAAATATTTTTAAAAACTATTAAAAATAACATTTTATCAACATTTTAACATTTTATATTAACATTTTATCCATAACTAACAAAAGATTAAAATTAGTAGTTAATAGTTACATTTTAAAAAAACATGCAAATTAAATAAAATTATATTTTTTACCACTTCTGAGCATAGTAGGGGTCACAAGTCACTGGCACGGTTATTTTGGGGGTCGTGAGCCGAAAAGTGTGGGAACCCCTGTCTTAAGCCACCATGCTAGCAGCTGAGCTCATCCTTAGGAGAACAGGAACATAAATTAGGCTATTCTTTCTCTTAGACCCATGCAGGCCAGGCAGCGAGTGCAGAGTGAGGAACACAGCACCCATAGACAATATGGACATGGATCTAGCCTTGCTGATGGACAGCTCCAGCAGTGTGCCGTCCAACCAGTACCATGGAGTCCAGCAACTCCTGGGCTGGGTCGTGGACCAGATAGTCATCAGCAACCAGCCCCGGAGGTCTGACCGGTCAGCCAGAGTTGCGTTAGTCCAACAAGGCATCTCCAGTCACCTCCATGTGGGTGAGAATCCAGTTCATGTAGAGTTCGACTTCACTCACCATTCCTCTGATATGAAGAGGTACATCACCCAGATGAGGCAGATGGGTGGCCGTGGGGCTCTGGGTCCCGCCATAGAGTGGGTCACCGAAAACCTTCTACTGTCAGACCCTCGGAAGAACAAGGTGATCATAGCCGTCGTTGGAAAGGATGGCAGCTACCTGGACCAGGAAAAGCTGGAAATGGTCTCCATGCAGGCCAAGTGCCGGAACTGGATCTTGCTCACCCTCACTGTGGGCATGGAGTTTAACTGCACACAGGTAGAAGAACTGGCCAGTGAGCCCATAGAGCAGCACATCATCCACCTGGGCCAGGTGAAGGCGGCAGAGCTGCAGTACGCCCAGCGTTACCTCAGGACATTCTTCCAAATCCTAAAAAGTAGGTTTGCCTCTAGCCTCTCCTTTGACAATCACTAATGTAGTCCTACCATCTGTTTATACGTCCAGCAATAGGGAGGCATCCCAGGCCTGTGTTTGTTTGGATTGGTGGAGTCCACGACTGCCCTCAATCCACTTTCTCAGACTTTCAACCTTCGCATTCTCCCTATTCTGTTTATTCTGCACATCTTGAGTGGGTCACACATACATAAACACAGATGGTGTGGCCTACTTATGTAATTATTTACTCAGCTCTCGGCCGCTTATAGCTATGTATATGAATGCGTGTGGGTGTATGAGAGTGTTTATGTGTGTGTGCAATTCCTATAGGTACTTGATTGGGCCTCTGAGTCTGTGTCTGTCTGTAAATCTGTGTAGATTTGTATATACGTATATGCGAGTAAATGTTTGCCTGCATGCTAAGGTATGAGACTATCTGTGTGTGCACATGTTTGCACAAACATGACAGCTTGTCCTCTCCTACTTTTCTAACCAAAAGGGGGCTTCAACAAATACTCATATCCCCGTCTTCAGCAGACCTGCAGAAGACTAGGCTCCACAGGATCTTACACAGTATCGGAAGCTGCCTGGGGTACCCCAGGTCAGAGGTACACCCTACCATCTTCTCCATCAAAAAACTGTATGTTTTGAGTGAAGGAAAAAACATGGCATACTTAACGATCAATCTGTGGTATTTAGCATATATGGTGGCTCACATGTGGCGTCCTCAGCATCTGCAGTGGTGCATGCTGGGTATTAGGAAGCTCACCATGTCATCTTCCTGTGCCCCCAATTTTGTTTGCCACTGGCCAGAGAGGAATATGTTTTAGATGACGGCACCAAGGCTGAGGTGATAGAAGAGGCAGCGAAGACAACCAGCGAGCTCTCTGGTACTGTATCACGCCTACTACAAGCAGACGCCGGCTGAAACCGTTAATGATCTATCCCGGGAAGCTTTTACACTCATTTTAGCTACGTTCGCAAACATTTACACACGTCTACTTGTTTCCACTGTTGAAATCCCTAGTGGTGTGTAGGATCTCACCTTAGATTGTGGAACAATGTGGCTACAATGTGGTCAATGTCCTAAAGAGTCTGCAATATCACCACGAATCCCCAAATGCACTAAACACATGCATCATACAAAAACTCAAAACTTCTGAGGAATTGTTTGTAACTATACTTGGTTAACGCTTGATTGGCCTACAAACGTATAGCTTGCATTTGCAGCTTAACCCTGCATGACGAGGCTGATGTTAGTGTTTTTCTGCCACTTGCTTGTCTCTGCAGCTTTTATAGAGCCTCCCTGCTCTCCTTACCTGGCTCGGCTCCTGTCCCGCTGAGATTTAAGACAACATGTTGTACTTTCAGCTCAGTGTCTACAGGACGTGGACAAGCAATTCCCATTGCAGGGACTACCAGTGAATGTAGTACTTTAGGAAAGAGCTCACTGCATGCAAGACCTTCTGCTATGACGGCCGTGGCGGTAACGAGAATCTGTTTTTAACTGAAAATAAATGCCTACACACAAGTGGCTTGTACAGCATGCCAATCTTCAACCTGTGCTGATGTAGCTGCTGAACAAGCAAAGCTGTTTCCACAAGCTAACATCCACAACCAAAATATGCCCATCTCTTATGATTGATATGATTCTCACGGCCAGTAGAAAAATTGATATTTGGACTTTTGGATCATCGTGTAGAAGCTTCAACAAAAATTGTACAAGCTGAAGAAAATTTAAGGGAAAAAATAAAATAAAATAGCTTAGGCCAGAAAAAACCCAGTTTTAAGTGGAGTATCTGCCCCTTGAACCATGTCAGCAGACACTATCGGTTCCAAGTGTATGGAAAAATTCTTCAGTGATCGAAAGATTTTTCACTTGTTTAAGGGAAATAAATAAGTAAAACTGATTCAATATTAAGTATGTGAATGAGAAAGAAGAAAAACTTTTCCGTGAAGATACATTCTGGTACGTGAGTTCAGATATGGATGATAATCTAACAAATTGTCCTTTCTGTCCCGGTAGCCGCTTGCTTTCTGCCCATGGAGACTGGTGGCTGTCAGGATTACACTCTGAAATGGTACTTTGACTCCTCAAAGGAAGAGTGCTCTCAATTCTGGTTTGGAGGCTGCGATGGCAACGACAATAAGTTTGAGAGCCAGGAGAAGTGCGAAGCCACCTGCATGAAGGAATAGTTCTCAGGGACCTCGCTTCATCTGAATACCCATTCATGTTTGCTCCTGTCCAAAGCTCAACCCTGCACTGCAGAGCTGTCCCATGGCAACATGGGATGCTTCTCTTTTATCAGAATAAAGATAAGAGAGCAGGAATTATGGATGCCCAACATATGTCAATATGAACTGCAATAGGTTTTCAGCTATAGAAAGCAACCTTGTAGCTTACTTTACAAGAAAACACATCTGACAGTATTTACCTTGCATAATCCATATATTCCATTAATATTTTTTCCAATACTTGACTGAACTTCGAATTTGTACTTGGAATTATCTGTCTGCTTTCATTGGTCAATTTGGATTCCAGTGTTTTGCTTCCAGGTTAATGATATTCCAGTGCTGTGCTTCCAGGTTAATGATATTCCAGTGCTGTGCTTCCAGGCTAATGATGAAAGCAGTGCTTTCAGGAACATTCTTACTTTCTAAATTATGTCCAACTCAGAAATAGAAAGTAGTAGAGCTCATCAGATGTGTCACATCAGCACAACAGATTATTTTTAGCTTGTAACTCTTTAAGTGTGTGGTTATCTTCCCACGTCCTGGCCAGAGACAGTCTGTTTGTAAATTACTGACAGATGTTGGCAAATAAAATCAACTATCTCACAATCCCTGTTTCAGAGTTTCCCACAGTCCAGACACCAGTACCTTTGTGCTGATTAGAATTAGGGATGTATTTATTGAAAATATAAACTCCTCAGATTCTTTGGTGTGAGCTGAGATCTTTTTCTGTGCTGGGTTGGTTGCTGTTAAATCTGGATACCTGTTACAATGGTGCTAGTGTCAGATGATTTACAAAGACTGACCTCAACAAGGTTTAATGGCTGTTTTCATTAAATACTAAAAAAAAAAGCTAATCAAATTTTAAATGTGTGTTGTTCGTTCTTACATGCATGTCAAACACGAGACCACATTTTCTCACTCCTGTATAACCAACCGTTTCCATAATTTGTTCAAATCCAGATCTCTGTGGAACTCAAACAGTATGTCCTATGAATCACATTTAAATCTTGCTTTTAAACCATTGTTAAAATGTGGTATTGAGTTTCATAGAAATGCACATATATTTGAAGGTTTCATCCTTGACAGTAACATAGTCTTTTTCAGTTCATTTTTGATCAGCGACAGCCCAAGATCCTCCACATTTCTTTATTTTTGTGGCATGCAAGGGGTGAGTGTGAAAGACCTCACCCTCACTCCATACACATACCACACCCTGCGCACCTCACATTCCGTGGAGATCAAATGAAGGCAATGGTCACACTTCACAACATCACATACTCACTTATGTTCCAAGACTGTATGTGACACATTAAACCTGACCTGTAAAAGAAGTAGTACTTTGTGTCACATTCTATATAATTTCTTTTCTGCTTTTCATTGAAGCGCTGGCAAAACCAGTATAATTTTTATAAATACAGCAAAACTATTTCAGACCTAGTACTAAAGGAACAGTTTTCACTAAAAATGCCACGGGCAAGTACAAGTAATCCAATAGCAATTAACCCCAATAAGCAGTATTACATAGTGCTTTGTTGGCTGAGATTTAACAGGGGTCTTTAAAACCCAGCTGCTTCTGCACATTCTATCCTTACTAAATTGTATATGTGATTCACTGAACATTAGCTTGATTGGGAAATTCAGCTTGTTCCTTTCACTGGTTGTCCGCTTAGGAATTCAGTAATATAACCAATACTGCATGTCTAGCTCATGGATATAATCTGGAGGCTCTGCCGGGGGGGTTGAACCCCGCCCTCTCCCCCCCCCCCCCCCCCAAGTACAACCACCATCAAAGACCAATCTAACAACATCCTCAGCAAGCACAATCTTACTGCAAAGGTTACTAGGATCAGTACACAGTCCTCAGGTGTATGAGTTCATGGTTACCTGTAATGAGCGCACGCACGTGATAGAACATTACTGACCATCCTTGTACGTTCCTAATTACTGAATGACAAAAGCATGGAAACCCCAACAGCTTATGACAAGCCTCCCAGTATCCCAGACTAAAGGCAGCAGCCTTAACCATATAACCTGTATGGGCCCACAATCAGGATAATATATCACCACAAAATATCAAGAATATATCCAGACCTAGCTCCAGCTTAAAAGGTTACAGTGAACCGCAGGGCATTTTTGAAGGGATAGGGGATGTCTGAGTGTAAAAATAATATCTGTAATTCTTTGACATTTTCTCATGCTGGGTGTAGGCCACCCCTACCTTCCCCCTTGTGGAAATGCAGTAGAAAAGGCTTGAAATAGTTTAATACTGTTACAACCCATCTAGGGACGTTTATATTATTATTAAGTCAAAAAGACATCTTCACATCTTAATCCTTTTCCTTTCCCAGCTGCCAGACCAAGACTCACCACAGGCAACAAAAAGTATTTAAAAATTACAAGGCAGTTTGGTCAGGTGGTGTTCGGGAGTTTGACAGCCCAGTATTTCAGATGGTGTAGCACTACAGAAGTAGAGTTAAATGTAATTCCTACTGGCTTGGTTGATATGTAGTCACCCCCAGGTCTTGGCAGGTGTCATGTTCTGCAGGAATGGAGTCAATGGCAGGAGTTGGGGAAAACAATAGGCGCTTTATTTGAACCTACACAGGGGATTAGAGGCAAAAACAAAACGCGAGGGGCCAGAAAGCAGGGGAACCAGAACAGGGAAGGACTCAGGTATACACACGGTTCTGACATCACAACATTAATGACAGGACAAGGGAGCACAGGATCAGGAAGCACTTTTATACAAGACTAACAAGGGAGTAAAACAGCAGGCAGCTGAAGTAAATCACAGAAGGGCAGGAACAAGAGGTAAGGCTAATATAAAACAGGCATGGCTCGTCAGAGCCACGTTGGGGAAGGAAACAGGAGGACTGGCTGAGCAAGGCGTGACAGCACGTCTTTATTTTTACATTGAATTTGTGCTTCACAGAGACACTGACATGATGCACCAACTCATCGATGCCGCTTTGTCTTCACAGAGCTTTGCTGACTATTTGGAATTCAAAAGCATTACACTGGTCTGGATGATAGACATTCAGAGCACACGTTACATGAGGGTAGGACTAGTTGAACTAAGGAGATACAAAAAAAAATTTTCAGACTAATTTCTCATGAATTTCTATTTCCCTGAAGCGTATACACAAATATTTAGAGGAAAAGTCTGTGCAGAAGTTTAAGCTCAGAAGTTAGAAATAATTGAACCTGGAGCAGAATGAAATAATGTTTAAGCATCTCTTAATTCATATAAGTTCATATAAATTCTGAACTTTTCACCATTATTTCTCAATTGAAATAATAAAGATCTACTAATAAATCTTTGAGTAGCTTCTCCTTCTAATCAGACGACTGTCACTAAATGGTCTAAATAACGTTGAGCCAAGTTATAATTCATCTTATCCCTATGTGTTTACAGTTCTCTGATGGAGACTTGATTATATTAGTCAGTCTATCTGGACACTGTTCAGGTTTCTAGTTAACCATCATATGTTTCATATAATCATAACAAATGTCTGGAGCTGAGCAGCATGCAGCTGGGTAGCTACAAATTGCTGTGTGTGACCACAGGCAGAGACCTGGATGCACCAAATAGCAGGTGACATCTCATGGATGAAATCAAGATGTGTCTAATTGTGCCATGACCAGAGATGGTAATACTGGGAATTCTGGGTCAGATTCTACACTAAGGTCTGTAAAGAATATCCAATAAACATGTAACTTTGTTCCATAAACAAAGAATGATTGACAAATCCTGTCAGTATGTGTCCCACTTTTACAATGAACTAAGATATATTAAATCACATAAAAACTGAAAATCCCAAGTCAATGCAGAAAAACATCACATTTCTCTTTTCTTAGCTCCTCGATGTCCCCCGCACCAGTTCTGAGGACTGTATAAATTGCTAAAAAAAAAAAAAAAAAAAAAAAAAAAAGCAGCCCACTTGACTTTCAGAGAAAAGGTACCATTTTGTTATGCCTTGATTTGTTGGGCTCACCAAAGCGAAATATCGTAAAAGAAAGGTGTAGGCTGAGCACTGCAATGTCTCACAGAGAGCAGGTCATGAACCCCACTGCTGTCTTTATATTGAAGCATTTAAGGCTTGAGATAAAAAAAACAACAAATCGAGCTACCAGAGGAGTTAACACAAGGCCAACTTCACAGCTGGGAGACAAGATCTGCCTGCCCATTTTAGGAAACAAAAATTTGTACAATCCGTTAGCTAGCATAAGCACAGAATGACTCCTACTGAGGACCCTGAATCATGCTGAGTGTGTTGAGATGGGCTGGGATGAGATGCAGCTGACAGATGACACAGGCCACAGTTAGAAGTCCTGATCTGAGCGGATCTGAGTCTCCTCCGGTTTAAAATGGGCCCGTATGAGAGTAACGGAGAGTAACTTGTGGGAAAACCTGAGAGGTCCTTGATCAACAGCACATGGCCTTTCATGGCAGCAGGGATCAAGCAAGTTGTAATAATCAAACATGAACCTTTTGCTCCCTGCATAGTTTATTGGGCATAACAGCAGTGATCCCTACTGTATGTCTCCACTTTGGGAGCTTCTTGTTTAAAATAAACATAAATGGTCTTTGGATTTCGAATGGTCCGTCAACCATGAACAATTAAATAATCTTCACAATGCAACAGTTATATAAGTAATTAGGTGATTCGATAACTTATACGAGATGTTCGTGTTGCTTGAGTGTGCACTATGGCAGAATGCACCCCATGAGCACCAAGCATGCACCCCATCAAGACGAAGATCATCCTGGAAGAGAAATATGACCCCACAGCACCTCCATACCTGTCAAGGTGAAGATGGGATTTATGGTGCCCTCCTCTGGTCCGCTTCCCCGTAGGCTGTGGTTTTCAAATGTGCAGGTAAAAGAGCTGACAAAGAACGGGCTCCATGCCGACACATTGCATGAGCAAGAGCAAGCCGTTCATTCCATTCGAATGATGGAAGGATCGGCTGAACACAAAATATTGAGTCACCTTCTGGATCTAAAGGAAACCTCCAGTGGTCTTTTTCATCCTTTCTTGTCCAGATGATTGCAGAACAAGCAGAGAGAGATGATATGAACATTGCTATGGACTCTCCTCTCTGTTGGTGACAGGGGAGTCATGTTGCCATAAACAGCCTGTTGGGATGGCCGGTGTTTATTCTCTAGAGACCATATTACAACCCAGACAAAGTGAAGGGTATTGCAGATGGGGCAGGAGCATGAGTGAGTAGGAGGACCAATCTACTCTGCGGCAACAGTGGAACTCAAGCTGGTGAGTGCTTTTGCTGACTCTATATTACAAGCTGATTTTTAACGTTCTCTATGCTGATTTTAACCAGCTGGTTCCAACTTCATGATCCAGCTATTGAGTTACTACATGGCAAATTTCTAAGCTTTGAACATTTGTATTTGCTTTGCTTATTTCCCTGAGAAAGTGTTACCAACTGCCATATGTTGTAATTTTACAGTTTGCAGCTGAAGAGACATAATTCAGTCCATCCAACTATTCATCTTCCATTTTGCTTACCTAATTCAGAGCCTAGGAAAATTCTAAAATATTTTGATATTCTCGTGACATCCCATACTTGTGAATTATTTTAAAAATAAAATACTTTTTAAATATCAAAACAACAAAAAACAAACAATACATTGTTCAATTAAGTACAAAGCGACCAAAAATTATAGCCAGTGGTGGGCAATCTTATCCGCAAAGGGCCGGTGTGTATGCAGGTATTTGGGGTAACCTTTAGGTCAGCTGTTCAAATCCAGGTGTGAGGACTCTTCAGCCAATCAGTCCTCTAATTAGTAATCTAATTAGGGAGTTGCAGAGAAATACGGCAAACACAACGGCCCATTCAGAATAAGATTGCCCACCACTGAGTTAGCATTTCATAAATGAAAGGATATTAGTTCATTATTCTTGCATGAGATGATATGGAATTTGCATTCAATAAAATATTAAGCACTATAAAACAATACTTATCAGCTAAGCACAAATAAAATTTATTTACATACAGTAACAGAATCCTTCTTCTAGAGTGGCTTAAAGCCATTTATTGACTTACCTTTCACTAAACACCCTCATATTTTAGTGGTGACAGCCGTTAATTAGAGTCAAAAGTCAAAGTAATTAGTATATTAGTTCACTATAGTGAACTATGTTAAAATATTAAACATTGAAAGTAAAGCATAATAAGCTGCTATGTATTTAAAAGCATGCCATGAGTTTCCTGCTGTTTAGGAAAGTTTATTGGTTTTTAAATGTTAATATGTCATGTACCTCTACGGATGCAATGTTGGTATGT
>JAABNY020000136.1:24662395-24674827 GCA_015164015.2 Brevimyrus niger
CTGTGAGGACTCTTCAGCCAATCAGTCCTCTAATTAGTGATCTATTAGGGAGTTGAGGCGAAAACCCACATACACACATATATATAAAGAGAGAGAGAGAGAGATAGATATAGATATGTGTGTGGAAAATGGATGGATGGATATATATTCATTTTGAATGTATGTAGAATGTACATTTACTTCATGGTTCTGCCAGACAGAAAGATACCAAAATAGGTTTTCATAAATAGATTGCGTCGTGTCCACCTGCAGTGTCAAAATGTTTTGCAAGGTTTTCACTTCCAGACATGAGCCAGCTGCATGAAATCACATCTCTATAAACCAAGCGACTGCCTGAAGAAACACTGGCATTCCACTCCCTCTCCAGTTTGTCTGTGTCTCAGCATTTGGACGCACTTACCTCAAATGAGCTAATTTTGGCCATGCAGTGCAATGTAAAGGTCAGCCTCCATACTGGAGGGGGATTAGCACTAAGGAGAACCTACATCTTCAACCCTGAAGTTGTCTTTCAGATCATCAATACTTTGGCCGAATCACTGAGAACATCGGCGGTCATTTGGTTTGTCCTATGATTCGAATAACTAGTGCCATTCCCAATGGTTTAATTTAACGAAACCAGCGCGATTAGACTTTCAGTTATTACAACATCTTAATTTTTCATAAAGGTTACTCTCAAAATATGTTACCTGTCAGCTTTAATATATTGCTTACTACTATTTCTGTGAAGAAATATATCTTATTTTTTCCATCTTTCTGACTGATGTGGCTTGCCTTATCTTGAAAGTAAAAAAAAGAAGCTTTTTCAAGTTAACTAAATTTCCCGCTGGTGTTGATGGAGGTGGATGCATTTGAAATGACCTTGATAAAATGTTGGTGCAGCATTGGACTGTTGGCCATTCTGCAACTGCCAACACGAATAAGGAGGCCCAAATTCAGTACTCGTTATTGGCAGTATGTACAAACACGATGGCAGTGTTCATGGTTCAGTGCCAAACATGAGATACAGAACAATATTATACGATGCATAGGAGAAACACTTTAAAACATGCAAAACTAAAGAATTCAACAGAAATGTCAAATTTCGGTAAGACATCATAATATAATAAATTACCAAAAGAGTATCATTTGCCAGAATAACTGCACAGTGCAAGGGAAAATGTGCTGATTGCAGAACAGATCAATAACTGAACTAGTACAACAGTTCATAAGTGTGATGCAATTTTTACTGATATAATGGAATTAGACAATGGAGAGGAATGTCCAGACATGGGAAGAGGGAAACTGTCCTTGGTTGAATGGATTTGAAATATTGAAAATCAAGGTGAGTTTATTAAGGAGCTGAGTAGCTACAGGAATGAAGCTGTGGAGATGGAGTGAGTTCTAGGTTATCCAGCCTGCTCCAAGGTGGTAATTTGGTGACGAGGCAACTGCCTGAGTGGATGGAGTCGGCTGCAACCTTCCCAGCCGTTTCTGGCAGTAAATGGGTCTTTGAGTTTTTATAGCTGACAGTGAGTGATATTCTCATCTGAGCGGATCACTTGTATGCCCATCTTCCTGGGAGTGGTATTCTCCTAAGCTCAAGTCAAAAATAACTAAGCGTTTGTATCCCAATAACTGTTCTTCTTGCAGAACAGAAATACGGGTGGCAAAGGAACAAAAATGGGGCTGATCGCACTCCTCTGTTTTGGGTGTTTGATATGGATACAGCCCAGTCAAGCTCAAAATAAAGGTAAGATATGTGATAAGCTTACTTTGTATGTGTGGCGGGTTTCACAGACATCAGGAGTAGTAATCTCTACCTGCAGCAGAAGGTAAATCAGCTGTTGCTATGGAGTCCTAAAGTAATAGATACCAAAACACGTGTATCAGTCTTATTATAAATAAAGTGAAATATATACTAACTACCTTAATTCTGTTTTTTTTTTTTTTTGCAGTTTGTAGCGGAGTGAACATGTTTGATCTTATGTTTTTTGTTCATTACTCCTCTGAGATCAACTTTCAGCCGATGAAAGACTTCCTGCAGAACTTCATTGGCTCGATTGACCCTGACCATGACATAAAAATGGGACTAGCTTTCCTACCTTCCCAGAGAGGGGATTTCAACCTAACCAGATACACCACCAGCAATGACATCCTCAGCAAAATTAAACCACTCAGGCCACGGCCGCCGAGGCGTTGGAACATGGGTGGCAATTTAAAGAAGTTCCTGGCAGGGGCATCGCGATACTTCAGTGGGGATGTTGGCGGAAGATCCGCTCAGAAAGTCCCACAAGTGGCGATCCTGCTCACTGACAACGTTGGCACCGTCAGCCTCCGCGGCTCCAGCACCGACTTGCACGTGGCCGGCGTCACAGTGTACGTGATAAACATCGGAACCGCAGACACGAGGAGCAATCTGTTCTACGTTGCTTCTTATCCCTACGAGAAGACCGTCATTATTGCTGATACGGCCCAGCATCTGTCCCAGACTTCGCAGGACCTGCTCAAAGATGTGTGCTATCGCCTCAGTCACAAATACAGGGACTATTGGGACACAAGAAAGATCATTCAGAAACGTAAGATATTTCTAAGTCCGGTACGATATTCCTAAGAGGCACGCAATAGGAAATTGTGCAGAAAAAGTTGAGTTTAAGGATGCCTAAGTCTCCAAATATACGTATGATTTACAAAGCAGTTGCTTCTCTGATTAAAGAAATAAGTAGTTGCCTGTTGCCCATATATAGATCAGGATAGAATATTCCTATATTATTCTTATATATATATTCTTATGCTTATATTAGACAGATACGCAAAACACCTCAGAAACAGACCCTTTCCCCTAAAGTCTTACCATCTGTAGTACTGTCTGGAGTTAAATACTTTATAAAACTATTAGGTCTAGTTATATATGTTTAACCTTCAAGTTCTCACCTAACAACAAGTCTTCTCTGCCCAGATACAGTACAATGCTTTCAACTTTGAACAAGCACAGGGAGCGAAACTATTGCCAAAAGATTAATGTTTGTGATCATGTTTATTTTATTTAATAATTACTCTTACTAATTTGGGATACTTCAGTCTGAAACTTTGTGTTTCTCTTCTAGGTTGCTCCAAAAACATGAGAGCTGATGTTTACTTCTTGATCGACGACTCCAGCACCGTTACCTTGGAGCAATTCAATGAGATAAAGCGCTTTTTGAACAACACAGTGCAATTATTCCAGATTCGATTTGACGGAGTGCGGGCAGGGGTGGTCCAGTACGCAGCTAGCCCCGCAACAGAGATTCATCTACTCGACCACACCAACAAAACAGATTTGACCTGTGCAATTTCTTACATCGAGCAACAGAAGCTTGACGCTGACATTGCAAACGGTCTTCGGAATGTGCTGAAATATTTCAGAAGTTCAAAAAGAGCAAACGCGCCTCAGTATCTTGTTATTCTGAGGGAGGAATACCAGAGAGCTGTGAATAAAGTAATGTTAGAAACTGATACACGAGAGCTACATGACTTTGGAGTTGTCACGTACGCCATCGGGGAAGACTCTAACACACTAGAAAAACTGGCGTCATCACCTGACAAATATTTTAGAATAAGCGACTTTGCTTTTTTAAGAGATATTGAACTTCAGGTGGCCCACGGGATTTGTGAATCAGCAGGTAGGGCTTTCCACTGAAGGCGGACTGATCTTGTATATACACATGGCATAATCAGGGAAAAATATCGTCTTAACTGCTCCTGTACCTATGGTATGAATGACAACATGAATGCACATGGCAGAGCAGCAATCTGTGGAGCCAACAACCAAGGGTCTAAAAACAAAATCTTAACTGAATCACATCCAGCATGAATCTGGAAAAGGTGTGACTAGACGAGTTAATGCAAAACATCAAGTAGATGATTTTCATTGGCTGCCTCTGATCACTGCCTTAGACCACCATAAACACACGTAAGCCAATAAAGTAATAGCTGATCAAGTACCCTCCAATTACATATTAGCTAGTCATGTATGTTTTCCCTGATTTATGTGTACTATACAGTTTATGACTGTTACCTGTATATATTATACACTAACTGGCTTTGGAGGTTCATCTCCTTATTAGTGCGATCAGCCGATATATTCATGCATGTATGAATGTTCATTTAATTTTCTTCTGCTTTTTTCTTGCCAATATTTAGCTGTTTAGGTAATTTACTGTATATCGTCAAGGTTTTTTATTAACAATAATAATAACAATAATAATACTGCTACGACTACTACTACTACTACTACTACTACTACTATTAATTATAATAATCATTTATAATATTTATAATATTCATAATATTATTAATAATAAAAATAATAATTATTATTATTATTATATGTGATGGATCCTTTCCAGAATACAGAGCAAGGGTACATTTAAGGAGTATTTTACAAACAGTAACAAATAATTCACATGCAGTTGAATAACCGACTGTCCTGTGTTATGCACCTGAATAAATGCCAGGCTCTCTTTCTTTTCAGCATTACGCAGCAGTGAAGCCGATATCGTCTTCTTGCATGACAGCTCTTACTCAGAGAGCTTGCGGGACCATGAGCTCATGAAGGAATTCATGAAGGCATTCATGGAAAGCATCATGAGCGAGCGGAACGGAATCCGTGCGGCTTTGATAGAATACACTGATGAATTCCAGTATGTCTTCGACTTAGAGCCCAGGCTAACGCTGGATGAATACAAAAATGCCATAGACAGCGTGAGCCGGGCCCCACGGGGCCCTATGGCAGATGGGTCCTTCACAGTGCCCACACTGTTCGACAAGCTCCCCGACAAAGATAAAAAGATACTGGTTTTCATAACAGATGGCAAATCTCACAACCAATTAGCTCAGCTGGCTTCAGATTTCCGTAGCTCTGGGATTGACGTATATGCCATTATGAACTCAGATGCAGAAATGAGCAATATAGAGGGCATAACTGCATCAAAGGCAAAAATATTTCAATTGCAAAATGTCTCCACCTTAGTAGACAGCATGCACGAAGTAATCCAAAAGGGTAAGTCATTTTGTAAACTGAGCCTTATAATTGCTAGATATCTCAAAATGTCCATGTAGAAATTGTAATACATCCAGAAATCTATTATTGGCTAAATCTACTTCATTGTCATAATTGGCCTTCAGGATTAATATGACGTAACATGGATATTTTTTTTTTCCAGAGTGTCAGAATGCAGATGTTGCTGATATAGTTTTTGCTGTGGATGTTTCCTGGGCAGTGCAAGAGGATGATTTTGAACTCATGAAGAATTTCATTATTTCAGTAGCAAGCAACTTTCTCATAGGACAGTACAGCACACAAGTCGGGGTCATTCTGTTTGGAGCCAATGCTCGCCAGGGTATCGGTTTGGATGAATACAAAACCCTCATGTCACTGGAGTCAGGGATACGGAACATGAACTTTGGTCAGGTTGACCGTAATGGAAGAAACATTGCTATGGCAATCCAGCTCTCCAATGACTTGCTTTCCCGCAAAGGCCGAGAACATTTCAGTGTTCCTCGGTTCATCATCACTATCACTCACAAAGAGACCACTGATTTGGTCCAGTTGAAAGCTATTTGTAAACAGGTCCAAGATTCTGGGGTGCACACTCTGGCTGTTGGCATAGATTATGCGGACACTGAAACTCTTAAGATCATCGGAGAGTCAGACAGCAGTTATTTCTCAGTGAAATCTTTTGACAAGCTGAAGTATTTGTCTAGACAAGTCACCCATGAAATCTGCAGTGCACCATGTAAGACGTCATCATTTGTTCATTGCAGTTGAATGAATAATTAAAATGCCTGTGGGTTCCCAGTTAACGTTCAAGGTGCTCACTTTACTTTCATGTCATTGCAGATTGTAACATCGCCCTGGTGGACGTCGCCTTCCTCATCGATGGATCTGAGAGCATTACGCCTAATCAATTTGAACTGGAGAGAGATTTTGTTAAAAGAATAGTGAACAGCTTTGACATTCATGACCACGTAAGGGTAGGGTTAGCTACTTTTAGTGAAACATGTGATATACAATTTAACATGAAAGCATTCAAAACCAGATTGGAATTTACCCAAGCGGTAGACGCTGCTACAGCAAAAAATAAAGGTACGAACCTTGCGGTGGCCCTGGATGGGTCAAGGGAATTTTTTACCCCAAACAGGAGAAGGAAAGATGTCAAGCCCCGTTTGGTTGTGATGACCGATGGGGATGACAGAAACCAAGATAAAGAAAGGATTTCACAGATAGCTAATCTCTTGCGCAATGTGGATGATGTGACCATTGTTGTGGTGGTTGTGGGAGAATTCGTCAATCCAGTTGTACTGAATCTGATTGCTGGTGAGAGATCAAACATATACAGAACAGTATCATACAGCAACCTTAAAGACATTGCACCAAGGATAATGAGAGCAGTTTGCGACGACCCTGAATGCAGTGAGTCCTTTGTTTCTTCCCATTTTTCCTCCTAATGTTTATCTACATCAGGGTTCTTCAACTCTGGACCGCGATTCCAAATCCAGGCCGTGATTACAGTTCTCCCAGGTAGTTGATTAATAAATACTGATTCTGATTGGTCAGAGGCTTCACACCAGGCTCACAGGTAAAGGAAGGCTGGAACACCAGCAGTGCTCGGACCTCGAGGAGAATGAGTTGAATAACCCTGATATACATTGTGGTTTATTGAAAAGAATACATTGAACTGTTGCTTACTGGTACAGCTAACCTTGATAGTGTCTTTCAAAATGGTCACTAGCTTTAGTCAGTAGGTCTTCTGAGAGTGTTGCTGTATGTAATATATGATGTACTAACGTTGAGTTATCTTTCGATTTGTTCCCTTTACACTTTCGCACACAAAAGTCAAACCTGTCCCACCTCCGACGTTTCCCCCGCCGCCCAACGATTGCCTGATCGACATTGCAGTGGGAATTGACATCGCAGGAGAGTCGGGGGACCTCTTGCTGTTCTACCACAACCAGCTGCGTTTGAACCTCATGCCGACACTGATGGCGCTTAACGATTTGCTGCCGTCCACCTGCACGAGGCCAGTCAGCGTTCGCTTCGGGTTCCATGTCCCCAACACAGACCCACCCTTCGTCACCACCTTCCGGCCACTGACCGACGACGTTGTGAAGCAGCTGGAGATGAGAGTTATACGGGAGACCTCGCGACTGGACGATCGCTACCTCCTTTCATTTGGAGAAAAGTTCAAGAGAGAGTCTGACAGGAACATCTACATGCAGGTACATGTAGAGCATTGTTCATGTTTAGCATGCTTTTATATCAAACGTCAGCTGCGTAAGTCATAGAGTATGAAATGCAATCGCATCATTATTTAGCTATTAAAAATGAAATTAGTTACTGGATGGCATAATCGGACAGATGGCCTCACACTTGACTCCACAATACTTTGGTAGACAGTGGAGCTCACCGTCAGCTGAAAACCTATAAGGTGCCCTGGTCCTGTGGCTACAAAACAAGTTGAAATCATCACCTCTCCACCAAACATGCTTAATAGATGAAGTGTTTGTGCTGATATGCAGCGTTTGGTTTTTGCCAAATGTGGTTCTGTGCATTATGGTCAGACGTCTCCCACTTTGGTCCTGTCTGTCCGAAGGACATTGTTCTTGTGGTTTGTTCAGATGCAACCTTGCAAACCTAAGCCATGCTGCCATGTTGTTTTTAGAGAGAAGAGGCTTTCTGGAAACCTTTCCAAACCAACCATAACTGTGTGATCTTTTTCTATTTGCACTGTCATGAACTTCAACATTGAACATGCGACCTGCGGCCAGTAGAGTCTGAGATTTAGCTTTATAGGTTTTCTGCAGTTTCTCTGAGCACTGCACAGTCTGACAAGGGGGTGAATTTGTCAGACCCCTTTCTCACACCCTGCATCTGTATTTTGTCTTAGTTATTGTAAAATAATCAATGGCATGGTGTAGTATGTCATGTGTTGTTGTTCATCTGAGGTCATATTTTCCTCATTTCAAGACCTGCGACGGAACAGCTGATTTTTTATTATGTCCTGATATGTAAAACCTTAAAGCTGAAAGAGGGTGTACTTTCTTTTTCACGTGACTTTATGTGAAAATAAAGGAACTGTTAAATAATAGAATAAATACTTATTGATCCCCATGGTAAAATTCTCTTTACGCCTCCCTGAAATGATGTTTAACCACGATGATGTGTAACAGATGATGTTTAACCAGATGATGTTGCTAGTACTATACTCTGATCCAAGAAGCTAATTAATTATTGTTTGTTATAAGAAATAATTATAAATTTTTGCTTTTTTAGGTTATATTGCTCTTCACAGATGGGCTGGATGCCAGGCACGAAGAACTGAACAAAGCAATCGAGTCTCTCAGAAGGGATGGTAAGGCTCGAGTGTCTGGTGGTGACCGCCAATGTAGTTTGAGATATGATTTAAAGAATTCTATTCTGAAATCAGTACAATTACATCATGCCGCTGAAGTAGCAACAGCGGCTGTTCCCAGTAGCAGTTCTGGCAGTACGTTACCATTCTCCTCACAGCACCTTTCCTTCTCTTGAACCCAAACAAGGAGGCCAAAAGTCACATGTGGAATCTTGGCAATGGCTCCCACCACCCACAGAAGTCAGCAGAAAAATAATGATGGTAGAGAATTTGATCCAGGAGCCCCGACATAAAAAGTGTGTTTGTTCCAAGATTATATGGATTGTAGCATGTGTAGCAGTGTTCTAGTGAAACGTTTTTATTGATACTTGCTGCACTGTTACCATCTATGTTAGCTTTGTATTCTGGTGCAACTTTTTGGCCTTGATCAATTGCTGTAAATCTGGTAGCAGACAGGAGGGAGAAGGAAGCCATGTGATGTGGGAATGGGAGGGAATAAAATGGACTTTGTTGTAAGCGAAGCAGCAAACAGGAACCAAAGCACAAAATGCTGCGGGTACAGTATACTCACTAGTAACTCTGTAGGAATATCTAAAGCTTAACCTCTGAAACTTAGTGTAGAACAGAACCAGGCATACAAAAAATCATGCAAACAAAAATAAAAAATTTAGCCATGACCGAAAACAATTAAAAATTATGATGCACCATTGCAACATTGCCTTGTTGTTCCCAATTCAATAAGTATTTGTAGCAGGATGCTAACAGGTGCTGAGTTTGATGGCCAAATTTTCAACCAAAATCGTGCGGTGATATAAAGGGGTGGAATATCTGTCTTCCTGCGCACAGGAGTTCAGGGCCTCATTACAGTGGCCTTGGATGGGATGTCGAAGGAAGCAATTCAGGAGCTGCATTCTATTGAATTTGGCCCATTTGGGACTGGGCTCTGCTGCAGGGCCCAGCTCGTTATCAGCGACATGATTGCCGGGGCATTGCACTCCGCGTTTGTAAGTCACTGTGTCTCAGTTCCTTCTTCTTCGACCTTCATGTGCTTTGTGCTGTATACTTTACACCACGCTCAAACATAAATATTATTAGGTACAATTAGAAGCAGAGAGAAAATAACATGCTGGGTATTGATGTCAGATGTGGGTGTTCTGATTTCAGGTCACCTTTACAGAAGAAGTCTGCTGCAGTTGCTGCTTGTGTGTGGGCCCACCTGGTCCCAGAGGTCTCCCTGGAGTGGAGGGTGTTGAGGTAACCTTAAGTAGTAGGTTTCCGGTTAAGCCACTGAATGGCGTGATTCGTGCTCCTCTGGTATTAATGATCCAAAAGGAGTTGGGTTTTGAACTATTAACCTATTGGTCCAGGAATTTAGCCAACGATGTTATTCTGCCAATATCTCAGTGAGAATATACACCCACTTTTGTGAGTACAAGAATCTCCCCACCCCTACCTTTAGCTGAGCATGTACTAATGATGCCCACTAACTGGGCTAATGATGCATGCTAGCTGTGCCAATGGCGCCTGCTAGCCACGCTAACAATACCCGCTTGCGGCTCTCTGCCATGTTTCACAAGCTGATTCTGTGGTAACACAGCTGACCTGTCTTTGTGTCCGTTTTAAGGGCAGTAAAGGACAGAAGGGCATGGAGGGACACATCGGTGATGACGGGATGCCGGTAAGATTGGGTGCAATTTTGTCCACAAGTGCATGTCATTTCATTGTGTGCATGCATTGCAGTTTTATTTTTCCCATACAATGTAGTTAATATAGTATATTGACTCTATCAATATAACCATTATTACCAATATGATTGATAGTCAACTATTTTATAACAATGTAGACATGATGTTATTTGTTGTGAAACAGTATGAAACATCCAAAAGATTAAGGCCAGAAAATATATAAACTGACCATACAGTACACTACATATCTCATAATAGTTTCTTTTTGAAAATAACGCCTCACCTTACATCAAACTTCATCTTGAGACGGGGCAACACTTTTCCAATTGGTGTTCATGACAATGGGATTTGTTCCAGTGCCCGGAAGGATGTGGGTTCAAATCCTGTGGCCTGTAGAGTAATTCTGGTTCTGTTGGGCCCTTGAGCAGAACCCCTAACCCCAATTGCTCCAGGGATGCTGGCTGACCCTGCATACTGACCCCAAGCTTTGCTCATGCATACTTCACTTTAGACGGAAGTGTCTGATAAATTTGTAAATGCATGCTAAAGGATGACTGCTCATGCCCCCAGTAAGGAACTGCTTAGCCATTTCACCAGTGGGCAGTATGATACCCTGCCCGCTTAGCTTTTCCGTCCTTGATGATTACTCCTCTTCTCCCAGGGAGCGGTTGGGAAGCGTGGGGTGGACGGACCTCCCGGTGACCAAGGCTGTGCAGGAGCCCGAGGCACGAAGGTAATGAGCATGGACTCGGCAGCATGGCGTGTGTGAGGACCAGGGAGGTGGCATTACACACCTCCTGAGGTGGACGAGCAGTCTCTGATCGGACTGCAGACGCTCCTGAAATGTTCAGTGAAGCATCTGGTGGCTTTTGCTAGTTCAGTGAACAATCCCACATCCCCAGGACTCACTCCACTGTAGACAAACGTGTTTTTTTTTTTTTGTTTTTTTTTTTCGAAAATATACATGCACTTTGGTCTAGCACTTTGATTTTTTATTTTCTATTTCAGGGAGGCAGAGGATTCACTGGCGATAAGGTAGTGTGACCGTGACCGGCTTGGGTTCCAGTGGGTTAATCACAGCACAGGGGTTTTCAACACTTTGGAACATCTAGCAGAAACATCAGCAGCGAACTTTTGCAGTTCGATCAAGAATTCAAATTTAAAACACTGCACTTGAGGACATCCATCCATCCATTTTCCAAACCGCTTACCCTAATGCCGCCCCACTTCAGGACATTTTCTTGATAATCACCAAAGCTGCCAGCTTGTTGTTCCCAGGCTGGGGAACCAGTCTTGGCTGGTTGCATTAGTTACTGATGCATTTAATCAAAATGGTGAAAATAAAAAGTAGGTTCAAAATGTTGCAATGTTTACTCATGCACTGGGTTTCAAGAGGCATTTTCTGATTGATGGAAAGTGTGGTAACGTTTCACTTAAAGCAGTCATCATATTGCATTATAGATAGTTTCATATTGTGCAATAATGCATTAATAAAGTATTATAAACACCGCTATAATGATTTATAAAGAGGAATAACACATTATAGCCATGTTTATGCACTATGAATGCTTTAGCTCACATCTATAATGCACTATAGATACCTTCATAATGCACTGTAATGGTCAGTACTGTATAAGCCATTATAATGCAGTATGCATGCATTTATAATGCATTGTACATGTGTGCTTTAAGTAAAATCTTACCAAAAGTTGTTTTTTTCCTTTTGAAAGCTATCTGATGTACTTGGATTACTTCCAACACACATATTGCTTCATTTTTCAGGGCGAAAATGGAGTCGATGGTTGGGACGGGATCCAAGGACAACAGGTCCGTTCAGCTGGACGATCTCTACAGTGAACAATGTTTAAATCTCCATTTGCATCTTTTGGAGGAAACTGCCTTTTTTATTTTTAGGGAGATCCTGGACTCGACGGACATAAAGGAGCCAAAGGGGATCATGGAAGTCAGGTACTTCTATAATGCAGTAATAAATTAACCAATCAGTTAGCGGTATTGATTTCTAAGGGAATAATAACATGACATATTAAAATTTAAGAGCATGGATTTCTCTTTTTTACCCTTGAGTGACCTGAACTTCATTAAGAAAATACTCACTCTTTCATTGAATCAAATGCAATTTCAACAAATGCCTAATAGAAAACAAATCAATGAATGAATTAAACTAAGAGTAACTTATAATTTATCTTATTTATGTATAATTTTCCGTATTCCGCTACAAGCTGTTAGCACAGCTGTCATTATCCCACATATAGGACACTGAATTTTAGACAGTGAAAGTGGGACAGTGAATCAGGGACAGTGGATTGAGGACAGTGAATTGGGAACAGTGTATTGAGGACAGTGAATTGGGAACAGTG
>JAABNY020000136.1:24699104-24720428 GCA_015164015.2 Brevimyrus niger
CTTCATCCCAATCTTTGCCCTGGGCTAAACAATATGTTCTAAGCATGGATTTTAATGTTTGGTGGAATCTCTCTAAATCTGTTAAAATGCCCAGCACCCCCCCCCAGATGAAAAGCGGGGTGTACCTGCATAGGCCAGCCTGACTATGGTGGCCTCGTCCTGCGCCAGGTGGGCGATCCCGGGCAGGATGTACTCGGGGTAGATGTTGATGTCGTTACGGGGCACTTCCTTGACCAGCGCCAGCACCTTGGTGAGGGTCCGCACGGCCTCCGCCCGCACGCGGGGCACCGCGTCGCTGCAGAAGTGCAGCAGGTAGGGCGTGATGCGGTCCAGCAGCACCTCCACGCTCAGCCGCTCCGCCAGGTGCAGGACGAGCTCCAGCGCCGCCAGCTTGGAGTCGCAGCAGTGCAGCGTCTGCAGGCAGGAGGTGATGACGGACACCAACACGGCCAAACCGCCGCCATGCGGCTGCTCGCCGCCGCCGCACAGATTGTGCAGGATGTTCTCCAAGTCCTTGCGGATCACCAGGACACGCTCGTCCGCCGACTGAAAGGTCTCCTTGGCAAACTGGGCCATGTAGGGCTGGAGGAAGGTATAGAAGATGTCTGGGAAGGCCTTGCCCCTTTGCTGCTTCAGGTACTCCTCCGCAGACAGACGCTTCTCCGCCTCGCGCTGCACCATCTGGGCCACCTGCGAGGGGGATTTGCTTTTTAGCCAAATAAGGATAACAGGGTTCCGTCAATACAAGGCCCACAGCGGACAGACAGAGGAACCGAAGCGAGATTCACCGACAACATGGAAAAACCCCACCCAGTGCAAGTTTCTGTGCAAGGCCGGTGCCTTGCTGTCGAGCCCTAGGACATGCAGAGGAAATTTCAAGCTGCGCAAAAAACAAAAATCTAATAAAGTAAATGCTTCAAATCACTATTCTGCCTACTATTTTCCCCACATTGCAATACAGAATATACGGTGATGGAGGTAAGGAACTCCTATAGAAAAAAAGATATACTGATGTGGCATTTTTCAGCGAAGAACCGAGCAGAAAGTGGGTCTAACACGTCCGAAAGAAAGCTTACCAGCTCCCGGACACTCCTGTCCTCAATTTTCAGCAGTACTTGTTCAGTCTGGAAGTGTCCTTTGCGGTAGGCAAGTAACTGGGACAGGTCGAACAGAGGAATTCCCTCCGTGAAGAGCTCTGCTATGACACAGCCTGAAAAACATCCCAAATGCCCCCTTAAAGATGTGAACCACAATTTGCCAACACGATGGGGTACATACTGTTGCGGTGTGGGAATATAAATGGTACAGATGTCTTTACATTACATTATATATATATATATATAATTGCCTAGTGAAAAACATCATTGCCTTATATGCCATAAATACCTGTGTTTGTCTCCTCCACCATTCACTCAAAACCATGTGGTTCAGGTAGAGGGTCTCTCTAAACCGTTCATAATTGAGTGTAGTTATTAAAATGTATGTAACTAAACCTGTGTACCCTTCTCCTGAAAAAAGCTGCAGGCTCACCACAACCCTGCACTCGATAAATTCTGTCAGAGCATGATTGACAATATATAGCTCTGGAAAGAATTAAGAGACCACAGCACCATTTTATGTTTCACTCATGTCTGTGAATAATACACTAATTTTCTTTTGCTAACCGCCGCCCGGTTCCTCTCCATTTCTCATTAATGAAGGGCTTCATCCTCGCTTTATGGGATTTCAGTCCTGCTTCTAGAAGCCTCATACGAACTGTCCAAGCAGCGCACTTCACACCTGCACTTAATGTTTCCCATTCCTGTTGAAGGTCACTTGTGATCATTCCCCATCATCCCTGGCATTAGAAAGTTGCTTCTGCCCTCTACCTGGCTGGCTTTTTGGTTATTGCCAGTGTCTCACCTCATTCTTGCATACTGCTGTCTTTTGAACCTGAAGGCAGCCTGCTGCTCAGTGTAACCTTCTGCCAGCAGAACCAGGATTAAACCAGGATTAAAAAAATGCTGATTTTTATTTTTTTTTTAATATAGAATGGTCTATTAATTTTGGGCAGTATTAATCTATTAATTGGGCAGTAGTGGCCGGGCAGTAGAGCCTTGATGGTTAGGGAAGTGCACTTATAATTCGAAAGATTGCAGGGGCAAATCCCCCACCAACAAGTCACCACTGAGGTACCCTGAGCAAGGTACCGTCCCCAAGCACTGCTCCCCGGGCGCTGAATTAGCTGCCCCCTGCTATGTCACGAAAGTCACATATGGGTTAAATGCAGAGGACACATTTCGTTGTTGCGCACTATGTGCTTTGCTGTGGTGTGTTGACAATGATCACTAAATTCTAATTCAATTAATTTTTCCAGAGCTGCATGCGTGTCAGGAATAAGCTCCTATAATTACACATTTGTTTCCGGGTACAGTCCAGCTAAGTCTGGCTCACAGGCAAAAAGCATCCACCATTGCTCTTCCACTGGAATATGGACGTCTACCTGCTGAGAATATGTCCATGGGCTGCTTCAGCTCTCCTCGGGTTCTCTGGCCATTGGAGGTGAGGTCCACCAATGGGGTTGTGTGGTCGCTCTCTGTGGTGAACATGCTCCCATCCACGAAGCGCTCGGGGGCGATGTAACATGTCCTCCTCCTGGAGGTGTCGAAGAAGTAGTTGAAGTCAGCGGGATTGTCTTCCGGCAAGTAGGTGGGCTTGAAGCTGGCGAAATCGGCTAAAAGCACCCAGTTCCAGCTGGTCACCATGACGTTCTCAGTCTTGATGTCGCCATGCCTCACCCCTGATTTGTGGGCCTGGTCCACAGCATTCAGGATCTGGAAGGCAATCCACTTCTTCTCAATGTTGTTGAGGAAGGGCCGGGTGCTGATGCGATCATACAGGTTGTCCCGCACATACTGTCGAAACAGGATGGCCGCCTTCTCTGTGAGAGTGGCCTTTTGGAATGGCAAGCAATTCTGGCATGAGTGCAGCCTGATCTTCAGCTCCTCCAACTCCTGTTTGTAGCTGGTTAGGGGCAGGGAAGGATCCTGGATGGCAAACACCTTCACCACCACCAGTCCCTCTCGGTGCTTTGCCCGGGCCACTTTGAAGAACCTGGTGCTGCCCAGACTCTTGTCGTACTCATAGTCATGGATGTCTGAGAAATAACTGTCCACCGACAGAATCTGAGATGGAGCGATGCCAGCAAGTTGATTCCCCATTGCACAACCTCAAAGTAGCAAGTACTGAGCGCGGATCCTGTGCGGAAATAAAAATAAATAAATAAATTTATTTTACAATGTATTTTAACCATCAGAAATCACTCAGAAAAACTTTCCGCCTAAGAGACACATTATCAGCATCATCTTCCCATTAATTACAATATGTAGGCGAACTACATGAAGTTTTAAAATACTAAGGAAGCAGGCAAAACCATGGATGCGTCAAATACTGGCGGATAGTAAACTGGCTCATTTAAGTACGCCGTCATCCCAACATAACAAATAACATCGAGAAACGCCTCCTGTGAACAGAATGTTGTGTTTACAGGGTTAATGAGTACTTTTGCGATAGATAAATAAGAATTATTCCTTGTTGGGTGATTATGAACATAAACAAACATTAATAACATTTAAATAAACGCATAGGTAAAGCTCAGTAGTTTCTTACTATAAAAAGAATCAGAAATGTGGCGTGCACTTTAAAATAAAGATCATTAACAGCAATGGACACGTGATGCAAAGCGCAAATCGGCGCAAGTTATTGTTTACCTGGCTTGGGTTTCAGCTCACTCGGGCAGGCTAACTAGTTAGCAGGCATTTCTGTTATCCACCCATAAGATCCCCCTCCCTCGGTAGATTAGGCACGCATGTCATATGCTTAACGTGATCTGCCCGTTCATACAGGACCCGTGAAAAAAAAGAACGACGCGGATCCGTTCGTATTAAAAACGCAGCAGTGCGAACGTTTCCGGGCAGCGGTGAAATGCATCAGAATACTGCCAGCCCCCTTTCCCGGCTCCCAGTCCGTTGGGCTCGATCAGATGACAGGCTCGGCTGACTTCCTCCAGCTGACCGTCTGAATCCGGGTTAATAGTGGGACGGCACATATGCAAGTAGGAAGTGTGCGCGGACTGCTGCGGCGGATGCGGGGTTCACCTGATACCAGTGGAGTCTTGTTTAACAAAAACGTAGGGAAACACAGATTTTTTTTATATCTATGTTTACCGTCCATTTATGCAGTGCAGGATCGCGGTGAGCCTGAGCCGGAACTTATCCCGAGAGGCCCAGCGCACAGAGCAGGGATCGGCCTGGACAGGATACCAGTGTATCGCAGGACACACGCGTACATGTACGCAAACATACAGAGCAGAGCCAAATATACTTATAGAAAATTAAACACAAAGACAGGCGGGTAGCGAAATTAGTACCATTTTAATATGAACAGTGGTGTATTTTAAATAGATTTTTTATTCAAAATAGTTTGGTGGTTTTATATTCTTAGCCTTTGGAATGCCTTGTGACGTGTTTCGTTTTTAAAATTCGTGCCAAATGTTTTTTTTTCTTCATTTCACTCTTTCAGTCTTTGTAAAACTACGATTATTGCTACAGAGGTGCCGGGTAAATGGCTGCTCCAGCGCAGTGACTGCGAGCTTTGGAGTGCAAGAAGACGTGTAGGGAAATCTATGAATTCCTGTATAAGTAATTGATTTGTACTTGAACAAATGACAAATAACGTATCATGAACTAGATTGAATGGACTGGAAAAAACTGCGCGCTTCTCATTTTGTCCACCGGGTAGCGCAGGCGCCGTGTGCGTTAGCCGCTGGTCTCGGGTCAGTGAGGAGAGCAAAAGAACCAGAAATAATCAACGGGAGATGCATGTAGCCACACAATACTACAGGATATCCTCGGTTTTTAGAGATAGTTATCACATGCTTAAATAACAGCACTATCTCAAGTCTTTTGTACATGAGGTCTAAGAAGGAGCTTATCAAAACAGTTTAGGAGTTGCTGTCTGTCATGTAACTGGATAACTGAAATCGCCATTGACGAGTGCGCCATTTGAAGTTAAATAATCTCAAAGACGACGCCAATGTTGAAAACGGCACATGTAGAAGACCTTGGTGAAGCAGGATTGTGCATGCTTAGAAATCGTTATGAAACCTTGGCCGTGTTCCTTGGACGTCTTTGTTGATTCACTGATTTGTCAAATCGGCAGTGGTAGTACAGGTTTTAGAGTTACAGGTCAGTGACTTGCTGTATGTGAATCTGTTGGGGTTCAGAATTAGATTAAAAAAAAAATTGGATAATACAAGAGTCGAATGTAATTTAACATGGGGTTTCTTCTGTTTATGGGAGGTTAAGGGAGGTGGACCTGTTCACTCCTATACTACTACTTAGTGATACTGTGTTAAAAAATTTTGTATATTAAGACAGATAAGTTGATATATAAAAAGTAGAATAAATACAAAAAAAGATAACAGCCAAGATGTAGCGAAGCTTCACGGCCCATTGGGGGTGGGGACTGTTGTAATCTGTCAGTCACTTATCTAGCGTAACCCAGTGGGGAGACTTGTGGAAGGAACCAATAGGAGGTGGCTTACGCCGTTTGGGGCTTGTGGTCCCGCCCATTGAGGGCGTGGACTCTAGCCTGGTGACGCGCGACTGTTTTGGACGGTTCGCTAGTTCCTCCCTCTCCCCTGTGCGCCCTCAGCGCGTTGACCTCACCCGGCAACCGTCAGTGTGTGCGTCGCAGCTTCGCGGAAGATGCTGGAAAAAAGGGAACCGCTGGTAAGTTTTGGTTACGATGAACTTCCCACTTCAGTTAAGTCCCATATTTTCTCTAGCCAGCGAGACAGCTTCTCTTTTCTCGGCGTTTCGGAGTTGCAGCTGTCACGGGGCTGCGTGACGAGGATGGTAAAACAAAAATACACACAGGCAGTCACAGCATGTGTCTTAATTTCATTCCACCGGAGGAAAAGGTTTTTGTAGCTGCATGCCAGGCCCTTTATACTTGAGAAGCACTGAAGATTTTAGAAACCGTAGAGATGTCATTTTGAGAAGTCTCGCGGCGAGAGCGCATTAAGAGCCCCAGTGACTGCGAACCAGCGCGTAACGACTGGGATGTCCGTTTGTAGTTGCTCAGCGTAGCATGCTAATGTTATTAGCTGCGCTGCACTGGGACCCTTGCTGACTATATCGGTACATGCATGAAACCCTGCCCAAAGGCAGGTTAATGAACTTGTGTTTTACGTACACTCTTGGTCTTACCTATTTTTTGGACTTCGGGTATTACGGCTGCGCAGAATGGCCAATTAAACCATCACCCAAAATGTAACTTAAAACCCAAGGGCAAAACTATATTGCCCCCTGCGCCGCTTAACATACTCTCGGCGTCTGTGTCTAGTTGGAATTAAGTTGTCCATTATTAGTTATCCCAAAGGAAAATATTTACTGGGAGTATGGGGTTGTGAAACATCAAGTTCAATGGTTGCTTGACCGATCTGGAATATTTAGTAAGATATAGTAAGGTATGGTGCAAGTTCATCAGAGCGAAAAATGGTCTGCAGTGTGTTTTTTTTTTTGGTGTTGGGGGGGGGGGGGTGCGCAATAGAACGGAGTTGGGAGTAGGACATACATTTTAACATTACAACAGTGTTACGATCATGACAGCTGAGAAGCTGTAAGATTGCAAGTCTGTCTGTCAACGGAATATCAACCTGGACGGTCAGCCTGACGTTTTGATATGGCGCACCCTTCACCTCGTTGAAATAATTCCTGTGGGAAAAGTAGACTGGTATACAGATCTGCACATGCCCATGAGGAATTCATCAGCGTAGCTACTGTTTTTTAGGGGGAAAACTAGGAACTGCATTTTAAATAATCATAGGCACAATTACTTTAATTGCAATTTACTGTAAACTATTCTAAAAGGGATGCATTTTTTCAACAAAACAGATAGGTCATGTATGAGGGCATATGTGCAATGGATTTCAGAGTTGATTTTGTTTATATAGTTCATTTAAGGCAGTGTTTTGTGCAAGCGTGAAAATTCCAGTTACTGGCCAGCACTTTTTAAAATTGCAAAATAGTGATGGGTCTTTGAAGGTTGAAACATTAACACTTGTAGTATTTGCTAGCTTTGAGGGCTGTGGAGCAGTGACTTAAATATCAATCCATCTTGTACAGTAACTTTGTTCCTAATATTTTCATTTCCTGTGTTAGATGGAGTAGTCATTATCAGGAATATGTGGAAGCAAGACTCAGACGGATCTCTGATAAGCTTGTTAGATTTGTAGCTTTCATTCCTGCTGTGGTAATTGAATAGGGCCATAATCACACTGAATCTGATTGCACTGTAATAGTAAATATGGCTTTCTCTTGTATCTATGACAACAGCAGCAGCAAAGCCCCTTGTACTCCCTTATTGGCTGCTTCTAATTACAAGTTTCCATGCCTTGGGGTTAAAGCTTGGCCTGAGGGTCACATTAACTTGGCCATGTGAACTAGTTGTGTTGCCCTAAGATCTGGTGTTTTTTTGTTTGTTTGTTTTTGGTTCTTGCAGCAGCTTAGATGAGACATGCTCAGGAGTGGGCTTAATGTCCCACTCTCCATTTTTAAAGCGTGATGCTCCAATATCAGTCCTTTGGGGGGCTGGGAGGCTATGATTACTCCCAATGCTGCAAAAGTCTGATCTGTTCTGGTGCACCAGTATAATCTGTCGCTTTTTAATTAGTGTGTTGTTTTGGGTCAGACATGATGTTATTGACCTGTCCTCCCTGAACGCAGTTTTAGCCGGAGAGGCTGGCGGAACAGGCCCAATTGATGCAAAGTTTAGCAGCCAGACAGTGGGTCATTTTTAACCATAAATCACTTTACCTCTATCCATTTGAATATGTATTTGTGAGCAGAGGAGCACATTTTACTAGGGTCTTGGCTGTGGGCAATAGGGACATTCTATTCATGTAGTACTCCCATGCATCCCCACAATGTTTTAGAAATGTAATGTGGAGCACTTCCTGTAGTCTGATTGGTCTAAAGTGTCACCTGAAGTGATCTTTGAAAGCTCATTTCTTTTCTGATTTTATCAGTTCAAACAAATGCACAAAAGCAGCACATCATCAAATTCAGGAAGAAGAGCTAATCCAATGAGATTTGATTTGTTCAGTATTTTAGTTCGACTTAGTTTAGTTTTATCTGTTGGCAGCTGCTCCCTTTAGGTAAATAGGTTTTTTTTCTGTCCTTCCTTCTCCGTTGCGCAATGCAAAGAAGAGAAACGCAGTCAGAGATTGGTGGTAATGAGGTGCTATGGCCAACTATTTAGATGCAGATTCTTAGACGCTACATCTACATGAAAGATCAACAGGCGTCCCAGCATATGATCTGTATTTTTTAAACAGAGCCCTGAATGAATATAAGCAGTTTGCTGGTTTAATTATAACCTGTTCAGTGCATTGTGAACCTAATGGATATAGAGGGGGGAGACCAACAAAGCAAGGGCTTGGTAAGTGATATTTGTTGCAGTAGTTGGCTCCAAGTTTCGATTCATTGTATTTTGTTTCTTAGCATTCCACTGTTGGCTCTCTTGTTATGTTTAAGCTGTGCTAGGCTCAAAAAATTGCACTCTGAGTTTTTGGCTTTAAGAACAAAGCCAAGAGTGGTGTTCTTTTTGAACAAACACAAAGCCTGTTATTCCGAGTAGTCAAATAGCATGATATTTTTGAGAGCTGGGCCTCCTGATTTTTAAAGGGCTGAAACAGAAAAATGGTAACTCACATGGATTTGCTCTTTACTACGACCTGTATACGAATGGCCATTGCCAGTTTTACACAGGTCAGTGTTTAACCTTGCTATCATGTTTAGGTCAGCCCTGTCCCGTTTGTAAGTTTACAATGCATAAAAGCACCAACATAAATTTGTGAACTGCATCAAGGCTTTTTGACTTTGTCAGGAACCTCTATTTAAACAAAATAAATTAAAACAAAATCAAGGCGAGGCATGCCCATATATGTAAGGCAAGATAAGACCAATTCGGTTTATTCATAGAATTCTCCTGAGGTTTATTTTACCATTATTTTTTTACTGAAAACGAGAGGTATGCTGTCAAAAAGGTACAGAAAGCCTCACCAAAAATATAAAAAACAATATTTTAATGGATACGGAAGCCTAACAAGGTAACCAAGAAGTAAGAAACACATTGGATGATAAATAATTGTTTTGAGGGTATTTTGGCACTGACCCATTTAACACAAGAGATAGGAAGAGAAAGCTAACATAGGACAAAGGTTAATGTATAGCTCATTATCTTCTAGCAGAAACCATTTTGTAGAGAACAGTTTGGTTAATGACGTCCTTTAAATTGGCTGCTTCTGTTCATGCTTCTTCTGATGACCAACTCAAATAAAATATAGGTGCTGCATAAACTTCAACTGCTTCAGCTAATTTAACTTGTGTTTTTCTTCAGTGGGTTTTATTTGGTGGGCAGTCGTCTGCACCAGGAGTGGAGGTCAAAGCTCAGTGGTTATTAAGCTGGCAAAGAATAATGGTGATGGGTAAATGATCATTTCCAGTGAATTGGCTGTTTTTTTTTTTTTTTAATGAAAGACTATATCTTAATGACTTTAAAATAATTGAAGGAAACACACTCAGATGAATCATTTATGGTTATGGAATATTTTGAACAACTGAAACCAATGCATGCTTGAAATGAAAATGACTTATGAAAAATCCCACATTTTAGTTTTATTGTAAAAAAACAAGTGCCCCCAAAAAAGTAGAATATAAATAGTTTGCATTTCTTGCAAATAAAATAAATTACAGTGTAAACTGTTTATATTACTCACATCTGTCTGTGTGTAATTGATCACTCTAAGTGGATGATGCTTATCGTCTTCATTATGTCTCAGGCAGATTACCACCTAATAGATTTTTGAATATTTATTGCATGCATACAAGGTAATAAAACCCAGACACGATCACTATAAGCAAACTCCACTCTATGTAGGCTAAGTGTACTGAATTCTTATATACAGTGGCGCTTGAAAGTTTGTGAACCCTTTAGTATGGTCTTCATATTATCAGAAATATGACCTGAAACATCATCAGAAGTCCTCAAAGTAGAAAACCCAGTTAAATAAATGAGACCTAAATATTTCACTCGGTCAATTATTTATTGAGGAAAATGATCCAATAATATATATCTGTCAGTGGCAGGTCATTTGAAGGTGAAATTAGTCAGGTGTCTCCAATCAACGGGATGGCAGTCAGGTGTGTGTGGGCATCCTGTGTTATTTAAAGAACACACATCTATCAAAGTGTTAACACATGTTTGTGGAAGTGTATCATGGCACGAACAAAGGAGTTTACTGAGGACCTCTGAAAAAGGGTTATTGTTGCTCATCAGGATGTAAAAGTTTACAAAACCAATTCTAAAGAGTTTGGACTCCATCAATCCATAGTAAGACAGATTGTGTACAAATGGAGGAAATTTAAGGCCATTGTTACCCTCCACAGGAGTGCCTGATCAACTAAGATCACTCCAAGAGCAAGGTGTGTAATAGTCAGCCGGGACACGTAGGACCCCAGGGTAGCTGCTAAGCAACTTAAAGCCTCTCTTACACTGGCTAATGTGAGTCCAATATCAGGAGGACACAACAGTGGTTTTCATGGTAGGTTTGCAAGGAGAAAGCCACTGCTCTCCAAAAAGAACATTGCTCATCTGCAGTTTTCTAAAGGTCAGGTGGACAAGCCAGAATGCTATTGGAAGAATGTCTTATAGATGGATGAGAACAAAATAGAACTTTTTGGTTTGAATGAGAAGTGTTATGTTTGGAGACAGGAAAACACATAATTCCAGCATAAGAATTTTATCCCATCTGTGAAACATGGTGATGGTAGTATCATGGTTTGAGCCTGTTTTGCTGCATCTGGGCCAGGACAGCTTGCAATCATTGATGGAACAATGAATTCTGAATTATACCAGTAAATACTAAAAGAAAACATCAGAACATCTGTCCATGAACTGAATATCAAGAGAAAGTGGGTCATGCTGCAAGACCACGATCCTAAGTACACAAGTCGTTCTACCAAAGAATGGTTAAAGGAGAATAAAGTTAACATTTTGGAATGGCCTAGTCAAAGTCCTGACCTTAGTCCAATTGAGATGTTGTGAAAGGACCTGAAGCGCTTTTAGTGGGATTTTCCATAACTGTTGCTTCCACCTCTCAAAACTTTGCAAATTGCTGTGTTACTAGTCGCTGTCAAAAGCATAAAATACTTCCTGGCCGTCACCCTCTTATCTGTTGTATGAGGTATGTGCATGACGTCACAGCAGGCGGAGCTCACTGTGCTCACGACGTTCGAGTAGCAAAAAAACTGAGTGCCAGTGTTCAGTTCGAATGCCACGAAAAACACATCTACACTGGGAAAGAGCTGTCGTGCATCTGTAATAATAGCTCCTATTTTGTGTTAAATCTATCTTTTTAGAGACTGACGAAAACTAAATAGGTATTGGTTGTGCATTGGTCACATATGGCCGATACGTGGCCTGTCAAATAGGTCTGGATCGGCGAGAATACCGATCCAAATATCAGATTGATGCATCTCTTATTGCGATAATCACAAGTGGTCATGATGAATTCTGTATGTATGATAAATTGTCAGTCCTATTGATTGTGGTCTTTAAAATGTCCAGACTCTATAAAGTAGTATTGCACAAATCACCCCGAGGCATTAAACCCCTGACAGGGGATGCTAATTCTTATACACATTTGCTCTGGCTGCTCTTATATATACTTAAACAAGTAATGCAGTTGTGTGTTTGGATACACTGTGCGACCTTAGCAGATAGCAATAACCTAATCCAAATGGCTTCCAGAAATATCCAAGTTCTGAGAAGTTACTGGGTGTACCCTCTTGTTATTGACGTTTAGCAAATGTGTTAGCAGCCAGTGTGAGTTTCGCCTGCTCATGCCAGCATTTTTGCGGTCTGCCATCTCCGTGTGAGGTCAGATGGATATATGGGTGCTGTTGGCATCGTTTCAGCGTTGTGGCTCATGTACGCTCCAGTGTGGTATCCACACATGAACTCGGCTGCAACTTTTACAACAGCTTTACCAGGATATAGCTGTTAGCCATTTTCTGGCTGTGAAGAAGATGCTTTGATCCTCATTAGCGGAAGTGGCTGGGGTTATTTATATTGTTGTCCACAACATGTATACCTTGGTTTGTACCGTTTTATTTTGCCCCAGGATGATGTCAGTCCTAATACTTATAATCTACTTGTTCGGCCCAAATGAGTCAGTTCCTTATTTGTGTATATTTTTTCCCTACACTTTTTCCATGAACCTGTCTCCTCATTTCATACATGCATTTGTTTCAGCCCAGCCCCACCTGTTCTAACCATGGTAATGGAGAATGTACACTAATCTCTTCTTCAGTGCCAGTTTATTAAATCTGATGGTTTCCTTAGTCTTCTCATTTGGACACATCTTTGCAGTCATTTTGTTATACATTTCTGCTCCACTCATCAGTGGTCAGTTGAAGTGAAATGCGCTCGAGCGGGGCTCGTGTTACCACCCTACCATAGTGCACTTCACTTGGGTATCTGCAGATTCCTCAAAGGGTCTTAATCTTGTTAAGTAAGTTTTAGGCTTTTACTTGGCCCTGTCTTGCAGCTGCACCAAGCTATTTAGTCATGCAGTGTCCGGATGGGGACTGCCTGCCCCCCATGTACCTGTGTCCATGTTCTTCCCCTGCCAACAGACCCACTCTGTACCTGCACCCCTGTCTGTGCCCTACCTGCCCTCCCTGTACCTGAGCCCCTGTCTGTGCCCTACCTGCCTTCCCTGTACCTGAACCCCTGTCTGTGCCCTACCTGCCCTCCCTGTACCTGCACCCCTGTCTGTGCCCTACCTGCCCTCCCTGTACCTGCACCCCTGTCTGTGCCCTACCTGCCCTCCCTGTACCTGAGCCCCTGTCTGTGCCCTACCTGCCCTCCCTGTACATGAGCCCCTGTCTGTGCCCTCCCTGCCTGTCGTCAGTGGAAATAGCTTTTCAACCAGGCCAGGCGTGAAGCAGCAGCTTTATGCATCTCGCATAAAGAGCGTCTGATAATAAATCTGTCATGCATGGAAAGTTCTAAGCTTTATCCTGAAACAACTGGATAGACTGCCTTCATTATACCACTTTCTTCATCATTGCCTGGAATCATTGACTAATTAAATATTTACAAATTTTCGTTCTGAATGTCATGGCCTTGATGCATGAATCTCTTTGAGCATATTTTACATGCCGTACACTGACTGTGCTGTATGATATGAATCTGGCCACATCATAGGTGGTGACATAATCCTCTCTGCTCATGTCGCCTCATTTGCACATTAAGCTAATTACATGCTTGTTGACACCTGAGGGTGCAAGTTTTCTGCTTTGCTCCTTTTCTCATCTTAATATGCTGTGCTGGCTGTCCCATAAAGTCATGTTAGAGTTGATGCAAGTACTGCCCCCATATTGGGAGACCCCTACTGGCCATTTCACAACACCTAAGCAGTGACATTCAGTCGCACATGATTTTGCTGTGGAATGACTGGGCTGTAGCCCTTCACCTTCACCCAAGGACCTGCAGAGAGCTCTGAAAATGTTCTGTGGGGCCTCGTCCCAGGGCCACATGGATGTCCCTTAGCATGACGCATGGAGGGGAAGCACATTGCACCACACCCAGGCGTGTCGGAGATACAGTATTCCCTGCAGCTAGGAGCTACACAACAACTACTCAATAACAAAGCAAGAAAGTAATGAGACTATTCACGAGCCAGAAGTGTAACATAAGAGCATTCAAAGGACATAAAGGAGCATCAGGTTATTAGAGGAATTCTTGGAACAGATGGGTCTTGAGGCATTTCTTAAAGGTGGAGAAGGAATCTGGTGGCCGGATGTGGTTCAGCAGCTCATTTCGCCATCAGGGAACCACACAAGAGAACAGCCTGGAGTGACACTTCTCATGTGGTCCAGGGAGCTCACTGCGGTGTTGGGTTGCTGAACAAAAGGGCCGAGATGGGACATAGGTCTTGAAGAGCCTTTTGATGGAGATGGTGGTCAGTCCATTGATAGACCTGTAAGCCAACACGAAGGGCTTGAACTTGATGCGAGTGGCATTGGAGAACCAGTGAAGATAGACAAGAAGGGGTGTGACATGAGAACATTAAGTTGAATGAATATCCAACGTGCTTTTGCATTTTGTTACAACTTCTGCAGATGTTAAGCTATCCATGTACATACAATTTGCGGACTCTCATCACCAAGTCACTTTTACTGTAAAACACTGGTTTTTTACATGACGCAAATTGAGCAGTAAGTGCATTTTTTGAATACTTTTGAACATTGATATTTAGGCTCTGTTGCATTGTATGGAGAGACATGAGAGGGTGTGGAGGAGGAGTGTCAGGCAAGTTGTCCTCTGAGGTGCCTGAGGAAATTGTCAATCCTGTGGCTGTCTTTCTGCAATAGGAATATGATGAGTCACAGTGCTGCCTTTGAAATGACAACCTTAAAACAATGTGTGGTCCAATCATCACACAATTCAGTGCCTGGTAAGCTTGTCTAGCACAGGTTCCAGGAAGCCATATCTTTCAGGTTATTGTCTTGTCCTACCAGTCCTATGGACATTGTATTGGTTATGAAATGGCACATTGCGTGTGTGTGCTTTTGTTTGTTTTCAGTTTTTTCATGTCATGTTCATTTGTCTGTAGAAAATCCACATTCCTCTTGGGTGGGGTGGTTCTATAAAAAGCTTAGGACACTTAAGTGCTCAGATAGCTCTGGTTGCCAAGACTGTACGTCCCCCATCATCCTACCGCTGCAGGAGCCCCTGTGTCAACCAATCTGTTGTAATAGGAAACAAAACTAGGGCAGGGTAGCATAGAGGAGTCACACTGTTCCCTTGTTATGCTGATTTCTAGGCCAGCATTGTGTGTGTGTGTGTGTGTGTGTGTGTGTGTGTGTGTGTTTGATTTGTATGGTTTAATATTGGGTTGCAAATTAAAAGCCCCACCTTTCAGAAGAGTCTCTTGTTTAAAATAATTAGCATTGATCTGTTCTTTTCTGTTGTCATTCTCTTCCCGTTAATCTGAAAACCCATCAAATTCATTGCAGCTGAATGGACATTAAAAATAATTCATCTTTGCAAGTGACACTGTGCACATCAAATGTGAGGTGAATGAATGCATATACTTTTTAGAATGGGTCAAATCACTAATATTTAAATAAAAGCACCTTTTGGTTCCTTTTTTGACTAATTGCGGGTCTAAAGAGAAATGTGACTGACTCCCTTCATCATCATAACTGGTATTGGTGTGATGCTTGCTCACCTGTCATGAAATGTGTGTGGGCAGAGCCGCCACTAAGGTATACATGGCATTTTGACATAACATGCAATTCCTTGAGTGGAATGTACTGATGACTTTACAAACTAGCAGGACACTTCTGTAGCAAATACCATGCAGCAAATAGACAGCCTTTGTCTGCTGAATTTGCTAGCAGTGTCCTTTGTCACACAAATAGCTTCATACCGAGCACTGTCGACGTGAGTCGAGAGGTACCTGGAAAGGTATAGGCTTAAAAACATTTATCAAAGCATTCTCCTGTCAAATGGCACTGTAATTAGAATGGTTAATTTGATGAAGAATTAAATGGGTGTTTTGGGGGAGTGCTCTAAGGAAGTGTATGTGGTATCTCAGCACTGCATGAGCTGAATAAGAGTTTCTGTACTCTTAATTATTTCAGTAGAAATTAATTAAGCATTTCCATGCTGATCAAGGGTATAGGGGGTTAATCCTGGGAGGCATGTTTTTGGACATGTAACATCACCGATGTTGAGTGAGGGAGCGTATTTAATTCTTGAGGTTTCTCTGGATCATGCAAGAAAATGGCAGCCATATCTTTCCTAACTCTGACAACAGGGTGAGAAGGTTATATAGAGGTCAAGTGAGGAATTAATATATAGTAAATGCACACCCTGGTTCCCTGGCATATCAGTACTAAATGTGTCTGATGCCATACTGACCTATTTACAAAACATATTTGACGTATTCAATTGAACATGTTTCCATCCATGAAAAGAACAGTATTTCTTTTATATTTTTGGATTTCTAAAAGGGAGGGCAAGTCTAAGATGGTAATTTTACTAGTATTTTTTGAGGCAGACTCGCATATTATCTCCGGAGTTGAAATAAAAACAAATTTCAGACGTCCTCAAGCTTTGAACTTGAAGGATCCTTGGTGTTTTGACACCGTTTTCAGTTTAAATCCGCGATCTTGAATAACAAACCTCAATGTTTACTTGCATTTTGCAGTTCTCACCACCGCATATTTGGAGTGGGGCTCACCATTGCGGCTGTCACGTATGACGTGTATAAACTGAGGCAGTGTATAAACTGAGGCAATGTAAATACGGATGTGCTAGGCTGTCTCTCACCCATGCTACTTTGCCTTGGTCTGATTGATATTCAGGAATAAGCTCTCAGAGATACTGTCCACAGTCTTTATCCCCATTGTTTTCCTGTCTTAATTTCTTTGTTTTATTACACTTTAATAAAGTAAATATTGTTCTGTTCCCTTAAACAGAAAAACAGTATTATAATTTATCATCAATAATTTTATTTGCTTGTCATTGCTGTTGCTATATTTTGTTAGTATGTGGCATTCAGATATTTCAAAAAAGGTTTTGGGTTTATTTTGTATTTAATTTTTTTTCCTCTAAAATTATTTTGAATATCTAAATGAGCCCGGAGGAAGTAGTGGAGATTTTGCTTTAACCTTGTTATTGTGCAGCCCTAATTAACTAGAATGGCATACTTAAACTCACAAAACACACTTGTTTTACTGACAGTAAGCTGCAGAGAAGCTTGACATGGACGGTTTTGCAAATATGAACTAAAAAAACACTGTATTTAAGGACCGAATAAGCCGGAGGCAGATCCTGATTCCCCTGGACAAACAGGATAATCGGTGTAATGTTTGTGCTCTGCAAGCACTCGTGTCCTTTTTGGCGCCAGACAGCTGTATGAAATAGCAGCAATAAACATGGAAACAAAGGCATAAACCTGGAACGCGAACGTGGGAGCTGACGTGCAGAGACACGGCTGAGGGTTATCCGGTTCAGTGAAGCAGTGGTGTGTGGCTTCTCTTTGTGACCTGAGATTGAAGCTCAGGGTCAAGGGACTTGGAATAATAGAGGGGCGTGTGCCTAGGCGATGGCATACTGCAGTGCCCGTGCCCAGCTTTTACCTTTTGCTACCTCCACCCAACCCAACAGTATCCACTTACACGATGCATTGCGGTGAGGTCATTATTTTCGGATGGGGATTGATGAGGCTACCATTACTACCACAATCCAGAAGAGACCGTTCGTTCTGTGCTGGAGACTCTCCTTTCGGCATGTCATTTCCTTTGCCATTTTCACTTCCCGGTTTGTGCAACATTAGACTTTAATCCCAACAGTATGGATTAATACGGGCTGAAATTCCATATCTCTGCTAGTCAGCCGAGTCCATTCCATTCAGATGCCTTGAAATTATAGCAGCACGCGCAGTTTTTTCCAACAGACACCTCCCATGAGTGAGTACATACAATGTTACGTTAAGATGAGAAATCGCTCAGGGTAAGTGTTTGTATTGTGGCAGTGTAGCGAGTCCCATATTGGGTCACAGACGGCCATGATTGACCGCTGCTCAGGGGCCTACCATAATGTCACTGTATTTGAGAATGAGCCACCTAAGGGCATGTATGTTTCTGCTTGTGTATAGTAGTGACCCCATTGAGTATCACGAATCATGAATCATTTTTGGGGAAAAAAACATTGGATAAAATGATGTTCTTTTAGGCCTTGCCATCCTTAAGCTTGTGGAAATGGTGGCTTGGAGTAAAGTGCGTGCCTTTGGAATTTGCTTGTAGTAACATGACATTTGTAACTTCATGCATTCAAAAATGTTGCATAGAATATTCCAGCAACATTTATGTAAAATTTTTCCTCAAACACAAATCATCCCTAGCTCAGAAAGCAAAGCACTCAACATTCTTTAAATTTCCATCCTACTTTAGGTTCTTGTCATCCTTGATCTCCTGCATGCACGGGAGGAGTTCTGTTGGATTCCCACTCAAAGCTGTGGTGATGGACCAGCCATGCCAAGCCCCAGATAAGGACACTGGCTGTGAAACTGAGAAGCTGTTTACCACAAATCAGCCAAGCACCACAAGCAATGATGAAATGCATTCCCCCTCCTCTTTATGGGGAAAGCAGATTTTATGCGTGTCACCTCTAATTCCGTTATCAAACGCTGCTGGATTTGGAGGGTCCTACATCAGCTGAAACACTTCAGAGTGCATTTAGTGGCACCAGGGAGGAGCAATCAACTCCTTGATGCTGCCCGGTAGCCTTTTCAACCATGAGGGTTTTCTTTGAGGTTCCAAGGCGCGTAAGAGTTACTGATAACCAGAGTGTTAAAGACATCTTCATTTGGCCTCTTGGTTCACATGGAGCGAGAGTGATGGAAGGTGAAAGCCAAGGCAGTGTGCGATGGAGAAAATAGAAGGTGCTTGCTATATTATGTAAGAGAACCCAGCTTGGGTCTTTTAAAACAAACGGGTGTGTTTGTGGAAAGTCAAACAAAATGTTTCCAAGAACAGGGATTCACGTTACTTTCATTCACATTGTTTTTTTTTTGTTGTTTGTTTAACAGAGGCCTTTGTTTTATGTAATAAAGTACATTTTACTGTTGACATTCCTGGCTTCAGTGAAAATCCAAGCAGGTCACATGCAGCCTCAGGGATCGTCCTGTGTAATCACTGAAGTTGATTTGGAGGGTATGATAAATATCACATAATATTGATGTGAAAGTCAAGTAGCACATGTTAAGGTAGCTGTAAATTAACCCGTTTTACTTAGAAGGTACTTCCATATAGCTGTCGAGCTGGATGGTTGAAGGTCTGTTTTGACTGCTTTTAGAGTTGAGACTTTGGGTAGCGGGTACTGTAATTGACGCCATGTGATTGCAAGCCATGGAGTCCCTCTGGAACAAGAGCCTTGGGGGAGTGGAGGTTATGTCTACCACAGTGTGAATGCCTCTGGATCCCAGGGTGGTCAGCAACAGACCCCATTGTCGTAATTGACTCCCAGCAAATAACATATGGAGGCAATTATTGATTACTTTTGACTAAAAGTAAGCTTGTCTTAGTCTGCAAAATCTTTTTTGTATGTCTCCTGCTCTCCTTTAAGTATTGACTGCATTACTTGGAACAGTAACCTACAGCAGAGGACAAGAAAGTGCAAAACCCATATGCCCCAAACTTTTCACACCTCTGTACTGCATAACCATTTGCTCACCTGGGTTTCTATATTATAGGGCACATGACATGCAATATTAATAGGAACATCGCATGTTGTGCACATGCAATTCTTACATCACTACTCCGCTATATTAAAATCAGGTTTTTTACTTTCAATTCTGTATGGACATTATAGCATAGGGGGTTAAAGTTTTGTTAAAACATTTTTACGCTGTTTGTCATAGGGGAAAAAAGGTATCAAGCTTTGTAATTTTAATTATTATTCCTTTTATAGATTATCTAATATATGTTTAAAAATCAGCTTAAATATTACCTCTGCTGCTTTGGCATGAACTCTGCATGTGCTCTTCGAGATCAACTAACTTTTCAATAGTTGTCATCATTTTCATCCTTGTTTAAATGGCTCCTAGATGGTTTCATGATAAATTTCTGAACTGTAGGTACTGGCACTTGACGAGCAGTCAGTGAAAAACGAAAGTACTAAAAGTACCGGTACTTGGTGCAGTGGAAATCTATGTGAAATTCTGGTCAGCAGGGGCCTTAGATGAGAACTTTTATTAGTTTTACTTAGTTATTTAAAAAAAAAAAAAAACAACGGTGCCATTTTTCTGAGTAATTTGAAAAAGAAGTGCTTTAATGCTTTATCTTTTCTGCATCTCTAACAGCATGTGAAACATCACTGCAGCAGTATGCACTGCACAATTACGCTTCCTTTAACTTCCGTTTTGGTTCTTCCGGACTGTTTTAATCTCTGCTTTTTGCACCACCTCTGTCCCTGCTAGGAAGTAGAGGGCAGCAGATGTGTGCCGATATGTTTTCTTTTTCACACTGAATCATACAGCACCATGCAGGTGAGGTAACCCATAGAACTTCCGTCATTGACAGTGCGCTCCTTGCAGACCACTGAAAGATCTATGCACCCAGTTGTATGTGAAATATCCTGGCCCTTTTGAATGCTCTTTCAACCGTACAACACCTGTTGGCATTAAGGACCAGTTTACGACTCTAGCTAGTTTGTTTTGCAAAAACCCGGTGATCTGTGATCAGGTAGAAACAAGCATTTACTGTATCACCTGTGAAGCAAATGTAAATATCAGTTATCCAGTAAGTAACGATTCTCACCTGCTGCCATATGTTTGATATCCTGTAACTGATGTGTTAACTAGTCCTGTATATATGTAGAGAAATATCTGTGTGTGTGTGTGTGTCTCACAGTCTGACAGCATTGGCATAAAACAACTTGAAATGAAAATATGCTATATAAATGGCGCTCAATTGTTTTTTGTTTTGTTTTGTTGTTGTTGCGTGCATTTTGACACAGCGTCCCAAATATTGTCCCTTCATAAAAGTTGCTTATACACAATATTGCAGATGTCAAAATACTGTAAACTTTGGCCCAGTTAACCCCTGCGTAATCATTGTAATTAAAAATATCTCCAATTTTTTTAAGCAGTACCCGGGATTGGCGAAGTTCCGTTTTTGTCCGGATTCCGTCCGTCAGTTCAAAACCGAAGGTCCGTAAAGATGTACTTGATGCAGAATTCATCATCCTCATCTACTTAGTATTGTCATAGCTTGACTCTTCCTGACCACTTCATTGATTAGATGCATTTTTTTGTATTGTTCTTTTTGTACCCCTTGGTGGCCAGTTGACTTGCTAATGTTTAATGAACAAAAAGACGATACCTTGGCTTTTGATATGCAACAAGTTTTACACAACTCGTATAATTTAGTGTGCGTTTTTCATTAGTTGTGGATCTTTTATTTCTTACCATTTTCTGTCATCGTGTATGTTATTGTCATCCGTTTATGCAGCCAATACAGTCAGGGATAATTAACTGGGACCTTGATGATGTTTATTAATGTGCAATGAGTTGTGCGCATGTAGCACTATGTGAATGTGTTTCTATGTGTCTTTTTTTCTGCTTTGCTGTGTGTGTGTGTGTGTGTGTGTGTGTGTGTGTGTGTGTGTGTGTGTGTGTGTGTGTGTGTGTGTGTGTGT
>JAABNY020000136.1:24725235-24745729 GCA_015164015.2 Brevimyrus niger
GGAGCAAGACCGCACAGGGAAGGGGAGGAAGGGGGCGGGGGGGGGCGGGCGGGCGCCCCCCCCCCCCCCCCCCCCCCTTTGTCTGTCCTGCAGTTCAAAGACCCCCTCATCATGCTGTTACTGGCCTCTGCTGTAATCAGTGTGGTGATGCGACAGTTTGACGACGCCGTCAGCATCACCGTGGTACGTGAGGGTCCCAGCACATTTTCGCTGAAGCTGTCGAAAGAGCTTCTCTTTGTGGCCGGTCTTGTCCCCATGGACTCTCACGCACCTCTTCTTGTCCCCAAAACAGGCCATCATCATAGTCGTCACCGTCGCCTTCGTACAGGTACGTTCCCCGTCGTTACCTTGCGGACGTACGGCACGCGGGCGCGCCCCGGCTCTGAGCGGCAGCTTCAGCCATACTGACCAAACCCATGACCTTTTTCAGGAGTACCGCTCCGAGAAGTCCTTGGAGGAGCTGGGCAAGCTGGTGCCTCCGGAGTGTCACTGGTGAGCAGCCGCCTCCCAGACAGGCCGGCACCATGCGGGAGGCTCAGCCAGACAGAGTTGTCTATGTCCCTCTTCAGACCGTAGCTGCTGTTTCAGATTTGCACTTTAAACATGCGCGGCTCTCCGAGGGGCACCTCCCCAAAAGGGGGCGCTGTCGCGCAGCCATTAAATGCTGTGCCCCCCCCCCCCCCCTCTGCCACGCAGCGTGCGGGAAGGTCGCCTGGAGCACCTGCTGGCCCGTGAGCTGGTCCCAGGCGACACCGTCTGTCTCTCGGTGGGGGAGCGCGTCCCAGCTGACCTGCGTCTCTTCGAGGTAAGGATACCCCCCCACCCCATGTCCTGTTATCCGCCTTCAAGTGCCACATTTTATTAATAGACTCCTGCAAATGGGAAGCAGTAGTCTCACTGGGGAATCCTCCGTTTATAAAATACGCATTAAATTTAATACATATTCATGAAACTTGTAAATCCATGTTCACCTTAATGTATAGTCAGTTTTTAATTAATCTTATTACACTTTTTCCGTAGTAGACGCCTCAGACCTCTCAGCAACACATTTAACAACGATGTTATGAGTCAATTTAAAGTAAATTAGGACACAGGCAAACGGAAAGGTTGGGTGCAGTTAAAAGGGAGCGTGGGGCAAGATACAGTGTAACAATGGTGGTAAGAATAGTTATGAATGTGATGTTACATAAGTAGCCACAGAGCGTCTTGGAGCTTTCCCTTGGCATCGCTGGCATCTTCATCTGCCTTTTCCTTTCATCATATTACGTGAGCTTGACATGTGTCCTGCTCCCGCTCTTTCCTCATCAGTCACAGTTTTAGGTTTATTCCCCAGATGCTCCAAACTTTAGCTCAAGCCCCTGGCAAAACGTGACTCCATAGTGCCAGATTGCCCGTCAACTCCCATGCTGCCCACCCTCCAGGCAACTGACCTGTCTGTGGATGAGTCCAGCCTGACGGGAGAAACTACGCCTTGCTCCAAGTGCACTACGCCCCAACCGGCGGGCACCAATGGCGACATCACCTCCAGGAGCAACGTGGCGTTCATGGGGACGCTGGTGCGCTGTGGAAAGGCCAAGGTAAATTATACCGCTGCCTCCTTTAGGTCAGGAGGACCATCAGCATGGGAGAATTAAAAAGAAAAAATACAGACACAGAAGCAAGAAGCGCTTCAGATTTCCAGATATATTAGTGCACCTTTCCTTAACAGTCCTTGTTTGTTGTAGGGTCTTGTCATCGGAACAGGAGAAAATTCTGAATTTGGTGAAGTCTTTAAGATGATGCAGGCTGAGGAGGTCAGTGTCCAGCCACTCTATGCAGTTACCCGGTTCCCTTCCTCGTGTTTGGACCTGCCCCTGGACCACTGATTCTCATTTGAACAGCTTATGAATCATTTAAGCTTTGTGTTAAAAGGTAATTTTTCGTTCTATTAACAGGCTCCCAAAACCCCCCTACAGAAGAGCATGGACCTGCTCGGGAAGCAGCTTTCTCTCTACTCATTTGGGATCATAGGTAAAACCTCTTGGACCTTTGTTCTACTTCTAGGCTTACAGCTTTATTGGTAAGGTTTCCCCTCTCAATATTATGTAGGTTTCCTGAATCATCGGTCGTCATCTTTAATAACAGAGTAAATAAATGACATTTTTTACTTATGAAGCACATTTAAAACAACCTACGTTTATTAATGTGCTGTGCAATATTTACAAACAATAAGTAAAACAATACAAACAAAAGACATAGCCACACAATAGTAGTGCCAGTCCAACTCCGTAAGAGACAAGAAAGAGATAAAAACAAATAAACTGAAATTTATTATTGTTAATCTGGAAGGAATGCTATTCTAAATGAGTGGATTTTCAGAGGACGTTTAAGAATAGTAATTTAGGGGAGGGACCTGGTGTTAAAAGGGAGTTTGTTCCAGAGATTAGGTGCATATGCTGTAAAGGCGCGGTCACCGTTCTGCTTTACCGAGGCTCATGGAACAAATAGAAGCAAGGGTTTATCAGATAAAGTCTGCTGCCCGAGAACAGCGTGGTGATGCAGCAAATCAGTGACACAGGGAGGGGCCAGGATGTTTGGTGCTTTACAAACAAATAATAGAATTTTAAACTGGATCCTGTTTCTGAAGGCCATGTGATGAAGCTAAGACTGGTGTTATGTACTTCCTCTTTTTTTGCCCTGGTCAGTAGCCTCGCTGCTCCGATTACCTTTTATAACTGGTAGTTGGCCTGTGCTATAGCTGTGCTTCCTGTGTTTTGATGTTTACAGGACCCACAGCACGCTAATAAGAACCTCACCGTGAGCCGAATGAGTCTTTATGGGGCGTAACAGCTGTGCCGCTGTATAAATGAGCAGAAATGTTATTGAAAGAGCAGCACAGGAGGGGCTGTTGGTCACCCTGTCAGCGGAGCCTTCATGTTTTGTAGGGGTCATCATGCTGGTCGGCTGGCTCCAGGGAAAGCACATTCTGGATATGTTCACCATCGGCGTCAGGTGAGCGTTTGGGCCGGGCTGGGCTTCGGTGCACGCAAAGTGGGTCTCATTAGCACGGAGACTAAGGAACGCGATCTTGTAGGCGGACCCGACATGTGCCTCAGTGTTTGTGAAGAGTGCTCATGAGCTACTCGTACCAGCAGAGACGGCTGCGCTGCCCTCGGCGTGCCGGGTCGGCTCGGGTTCTCTCTCCTCCTGAAGTAACGCTGTCTGCCCCGCAGCCTCGCCGTGGCCGCCATCCCCGAGGGCCTGCCCATCGTGGTGACGGTCACCCTGGCGCTGGGCGTCATGAGGATGGTGAAGAAGCGAGCCATCGTCAAAAAGCTGCCCATCGTGGAGACTCTGGGTGAGCCTCCCTAGGTCGGCTGGGAGTAAAGGCCTCTTAAAATGGGGCAGCAGTTTTTTTTTTCTTTTTATTATTATTATTAATTGAGGTGGTATGCTGTCTGGAAGATGATTCTGATTGCTTCGTGTCTGTGTGTGTGCCTGTTTATGTTCTGCGAATCAGGAAAGAAATCTTTAGCTGTATTAAAAATGGCACTCGAGTGGTCTGCTTGTTCACGAGCCGGTCGGGTATTTGCTCCAGGGGACGGGTGTATTCTGACTCTTAATAATGGTATAGCAGGCGAGATACCCCTCCCTCTCCGAACTTCCGGCATCGGCTGTGTCTGTCCAAGTCTTGTGACATTTGCTTTTTTGGCAGGATGGGGCTTTAATCATCAAGCATTAAGACAACAGCGCTGGCATGAAATATTTTGGCCAAAACCTCAAGATTAAATGTGGAAAATGTTTCTGGTGCTTAAGGATAATAAAATCCTTTATGATGATTGATGGCACAGAGATTGCAAAGGAACGCTTCAAGCTTTTGACCGATTGCATGCTAGAATTCTTAGGGGGCCCAGAGGTATAACTGCAGCGGGTTGTACCATTTGACACGCTAACATACACTTGCAGGAAGCGCTTCCGTTTGCCATTTATCCCTCTGTGTTTATCAGGAAAGTCTGTGCCAGCAGATTTCACCACTCAAACAGCATGTTAGAGAAATGAGGCCAAATTAATGAAGCGTGGATCCCGGAGTTTGTGATACTGCTTTTATTAAAGCAATAAAGTACCAGGGTGATGTAAGCTGCATGAAAGCAGCCGTTTCTGCTTGGGTCCCGGCTTGACTGTAGGACCCAAAGGGGTCAGTGCTTTGAATGCTTTGGTGGAAAATCGCTCGTTAATATTGACATGGCACTTTACGCATGTGCAGTTGTCGCATAGTCAACTGGGTTGAAACCTTCAATAAATTTTATCTCAGGAAACAATCCTAAGCTTTGTCGTTTTAATGGTAGTTACTTTTCAATAATATTAAGTATGTGGTCTAAAAAAACAGTCCCCTAAAGTTCACTCTTCATCGCTTTTGCATGAGCTCTGCATGCACTCTCCACACTGCATGCACTCTCCACACTGCATGCACTCTCCGCACTGCATGCACTCTCCGCACTGCATGCACTCTCCGCTCTGCATGCACTCTCCGCTCTGCATGCACTCTCCGCTCTGCATGCACTCTCCGCACTGCATGCACTCTCCGCACTGCATGCACTCTCCGCTCTACATGCACTCTCCGCTCTGCATGCACTCTCCGCTCTAATCATCTTTTTCATCCTTGCTGCTGGACCCATTCATAGAGTGGGCATGTTTATAAAAAATTTAACAAATGAGTAAGGAGGAGGGAACTGAAGAACTGGTCACCGTAAGACATTCGTCTTCTGTTATATTGGAGTATTTTGGATTCCATAGAGATGATACTGAGCATAAGCAAGTGATTTGTCAGCATGGCTTTGTGTCTGTTGGCAGAATTCTCGGTAACACCATCAACTTATTTGATAAGTTCTCTTTGGCTTTTGGGTAAAGTTTCAGCTTCAGTCCTCTCACACGTCTCCCATCCGCTCAGGCTGTTGCAATGTCATCTGCTCCGACAAGACCGGCACACTCACAAAGAACGAGATGACAGTCACCCACCTTTTCACGTCAGACAGTCTCCATGCTGAGGTAGGAAGCCCGAGGATACCTGTCCACAAGCATTACTTGGTATGATGACGCGTCTCTTGGTAGGTTTTGTCGGGTGTTCGTTTGATTGCAAAACCGATTCCTGGGTGACTGGTTGTCAGTCAGTTGTGCCTACACCTCTAACCCCTGCAGGTGACAGGCGTTGGCTACAACGGCGCTGGTGAGGTCCTGCTGGATGGTGAGGTGGTCCATGGCTTCTCCAACACATCCATCAATAAAGTGGTAGAGGTGAGGATGGGGACGGGGACGTTTACATCCCCATGTCTGTCTCTGTCACAGCCCTCTTCTCACACTTCCTCCCCTCATGTCTATCTAGGCGGGCTGCATCTGCAACGATGCCATCATCAGGAATGGCACCCTGATGGGGAAGCCTACAGAGGGCGCTCTCATCGCCCTGGCTATGAAGGTATCATACATGGGTGCTGGAGGCTGTTATCAGTCTACATTCCTGTTTAGATGTAATATAAGTCACTGCCTTTTGTCGATGAAAACGGGACTGTATGCCATCTCTGGAAAAAGACAGTAGATACTCAGCAGGAGAGGGTGCCTCTGGTGTTTCTCCACCCCCCAGGTTTACAGCTTGGGGGGGGGGGGGGCAGATGGACACTGACAGGATTTGTGATGTTCCTGTGTTTCTTTTAATGACAGCAGTCAATATAACAACTGAACTAAACATCAGAACAATTTGACAATTATCCACAAAGTATGTGCAGCTATTGTCACTGCAGTGGATCTTTCTGGGCTTCTGGAATAACATTTCTAGAGCCTCTTGATATGGGAAGTCAGAAACATCTTGCCCATTTAATGAGATCCACATGCAGGCTGCAAGATGGTCTCCTTGCAGCCTATTGCTGATGCTTGTCTTGACCTGCAAATACATTTAACTGTTAGGCTTTAAAAGTAAAAGTTGATAGCTTAAAATACTGATAGTTTAATGCAGAAAATCCCATTGTGAAATGTATTTATTACCCTGTTCATGGTTGAGTCCCTCACAGTTTTCACTGCTGACCGGGTGGTTGACGCAACATATTTTCCGACGCGCACTCTCTGTCCGCTGGTGGGAGTGCGCACGCCTCTGTGCACGCGCATCGGGGCAGAACTCCGGCACGCGCGATACGGAGAGCAAAGGAGAATTGTAAACATGTGACCGTGTAGAGATAAAAATGTAAAACTGTTGTGTAAATAAGATAAATAACAGAAGGGTATTTAAGTTTGTTTAATAAAAGGACAATGTATAGACCTGTTCTATAGGAAAGTGACCTTAAATGACTTCTGTTGTGATCTTGCGCTGTATAGAAAATAAAATTAACTTGACCTTCAAGGGGGGGGTGGGAGGTGCGTTTGGGGGGTGTGGGGCACCCCCCTAATTTAATGGTAGGTGAAACACTGTCCACCCACCAATTGGCCTGTGTCTGTGTCTGAATGTAAACGTGCCACAGATGGGATTGGATGGCGTCCAGCAGGAGTACATCCGTCTAGAGGAGCTCCCCTTTACCTCGGAGCAGAAATGGATGGCGGTGCGCTGTGTGCACCACACGGCACAGGTGGGGGCTGCCTGCTCATATGCATGCTGTTTCTGTGCCGGCTTGTACAGCTACCATGCAGACACTCATATAGTCAGTGCAGGAGCGGCATGTCGGGTGCAATGGAGTTATTATTATTATTATCTGGCTTAAGTCATCCCCATTTTAACCCATCTTCTGTTATGCTCTTACTGTCCGGTACTGAAGTAGACGTCCTGTTGACCCCATGACCCTGAGTGGGACGAGTGGCCAAAGTGTGGGCGGATGAATGAATGCCTGTGTTCAGGATTTATTAGTGTTGCAGTTGGATCCGAAGTCATGACGCGGTTCCTCTCCAGGACAAACGGGGAGTGTATTACATGAAAGGGGCCTACGAGCAGGTCATCCGCTACTGCACCGCCTACAACAGCAAGGGCACGACGGCGCCCCTGACCAACCAGGAGAGGGATCTTTACCAGCAGCAGAAGAGCTACATGGGCACGGCTGGGCTGAGAGGTAGGCATGCCCTGTGTGCCAAGGGGCTGCAGGAGCCTGGGGTCACTGATCAGCTGCATTGGCTCGGAGATTGAATGAAACTGGTGATGTGATAATAAACTGCACTAGCTGTGTTGTGTTGTTTTCATACTGAATTAGCTCTGCCTATGAGACCAGACCTTCCCAGAAAGGCTCCTGAATGATGTCCCTATTGAGCAGAATGCTCTCTGGTTAATGGCGCCTGTGGTCTCTGCTCTCACCTCCAGTTCTGGCCATTGCATCTGGTTCTGAAATGGGTTCGCTCACATTCCTGGGCCTGGTGGGCATTATCGACCCCCCCAGGGAAGGGGTGAAGGAGGCCGTGGCAACGTTGATCGGCTCGGGTGTGGCCGTCAAGATGATCACGGGGGATTCCCAGGAAACCGCTGTCTCCATCGGTAGGTGTCCCATTACCTCTGCCCGGCCGTCGCTCTACGTGTAGCTCCACCACTGTGCTGGCATTTGGTTTTCGTTTTTTTTTTTTTTTTTAATTCTTTGCCCTGCTCTGTTGTCGTGGCAACTTGAGCACAGTAGCACAGTGGCGCCGGCTCACGCGGTGGTATGTGCGAATGTCGTGATGCTGGCTTACGCTGGAGACCTGACTTCCGAACATTCCCTCTCACCCCTCAGCCAGCCGACTTTGCCTCTACACCAAGGGCTCTCAGTCCCTCTCCGGGGACGAGGTGGACCAGATGGACTCCCAGCAGCTGTCCCTCATCGTGCCCAGGGTACAGGCCACAATTCTGCCATTGCTGTGTTACTCGGTTAAGTGATGTTAGACAAAACCACAGGCGTGGGAAGCTTAGCGAACAGAGAGGCCATGACCTGTGCATGTGTTCCCACAGATCTCGGTGTTCTACAGGGCCAGCCCCAGGCACAAGCTGAAGATCGTCAAGGTGAGCCTGTAGGCAGCTGGCAGTGCCCCCCCCCCCCCTTCCTCCCCGCAGGCTGGTGGCTCTGCCCGAGTTCAGGGTTCCTCTTTCTAAGAAAGTTACACTGATTTCCTTAGAGCATTTTGCCATCATCTACAGAAATTCGATCTTTAACAATAATTTGAAAGTCATCGATTTTCCTCATCATCCCTGAGACAGCAGTGAGCAATAGCACAGATCGGTACAGTAGAGTTTGTGAATTGTCTGCAAATTATGCAGTTTGTACAAAACCAACTACATATGCAAAGAAATAGCAGTTAGAATTCGGTTCCCAAACATCCGACAGCTTTGTGCCGTAATGTTATTTGTTTCACTCTCGAATATGCTTGTGTTTGTGTCTCAGGCCCTGCAGAACATCGGCGCGGTGGTGGCCATGACCGGCGACGGGGTCAACGACGCCGTAGCGCTGAAGGCCGCCGACATCGGTGTGGCCATGGGCAAGACGGGCACCGACGTCTGCAAGGAGGCTGCAGACATGATCCTGGTGGACGACGACTTCCAGACCATCATGTAAGAGTTTATTCTCGTCAATCACATTTCATTGCAGTGTTGACCCTGTGCTAACTTGTATATGAGAAAATAAACAAAACTGAGCTGAAGTGAAGCGGGTGCAGAGGGCCAGTTCCCTCGGCTTCTGTGAATGCCCCTGTGCATTTTCAGCTATGTTCATTTATGGGGCCTGAATGAGGTGGGCTGGGCTAAAATTTGTGGCTTAAAGTCACCAGATGTGGATATTTCAAAGGGACGGTGTCAGGCGGACATCTGTTTTTCTTGCATGGCTTCCAGAATCTGATTGCTGCACTTTTGTCCTGCAGGTCTGCCATAGAAGAAGGGAAAGGCATTTACAACAACATCAAGAACTTTGTCCGCTTCCAGCTCAGCACGTGAGCGCCCCGCGTTCGCTGCACACTGCCAGCCGAGCTGCACCACTCGCAGGCGTACAAAACGCAGCGCTTTGTTTCCCTTGCAGGAGCATCGCAGCACTGGCGCTTATCTCTTTGGCAACATTGATGAACTTCCCAAACCCCCTGAACGCCATGCAGATCCTGTGGATAAACATCATAATGGATGGACCTCCGGCTCAGAGGTGAGCGCGAGTCAGGCTTCCGGGGAAGTGCACATCCCCGTGAGTCTCCGCGGGCTCACCGGCAACCCCCTCTTACAGCCTCGGCGTGGAGCCCGTGGATCGGGATATTATCCGGAAGCCCCCCAGGAACGTCAAAGACAGCATCCTCACTCGGGGTCTCATTGTCAAGATCCTGGTGTCAGCCCTCATCATTGTGTGCGGCACGCTGTTCGTCTTCTGGAGGGAGGTGGGTGGAGGCCCCTGCAACCCCATCTTCCTTGACGGAACCTTGCATTCTCATGTCTCCAGACATTCATTTTGTTTGTCCTTGGAAGCTTCTACATATGAAGCATCACACGTGTGGATCGTGGCCAAATGCTGAACAGGCAGAATCTTGAACAGCTGCCTGGAGCGTGTAATAGCATAGAACGATCTTCCAGCAGGTCAAGCATGAGTTCTGCTCCTTCCCCTGAAAGATTTCTTAGGCACACATCTCCCCATGGATCGCTTTCTTTTAGTGTTTGCATTAGGCTGAAACACGCTGAACTGATCTGCTATGACACTGCTTTTTAAAAAAAAAAATTCTCCTTGAAAGTCTGCTTCAGTTAGCATATCTGCTAATGCAAATAAGATAAACAGTGACAGGATGTACTGAGAGTTCCTGTGGTGAATTTAATAATGCTGTAAATAGCGGCGTAACAGTGAGGCACTAGATACAGTCCAAGGATCAGTGTGCCTTCAGTAATGTCATGTTTTGGCCATTGGCAGCTGCGTGACAATGTGATCACCCCGAGGGACACCACCATGACCTTCACCTGCTTCGTTTTCTTTGATATGTTCAACGCCCTCAGCTCCAGATCGCAGGTATGGTCACAGAACTCCGTTGTTTTGGCACGAGCTGTTAGGTGATGCTGAGCGCCTCCAACAAGCAGCCTCCTGTGCTCACAAAACGATGTCACGCTGGTTTCTGGGGATCCTGAGCTTCCCACTAACCACCCCACGCCCATTCTCAGACCCGGATGGTGCACGAGATGGGCCTCTGCAGCAACAGGACGTTCTGCTATGCCGTCCTGGGCTCCATCATGGGCCAGCTGCTGGTCATCTACTTCCCCCCTCTGCAGAAGGTCTTCCAGACCGAGAGCCTCAGCATCCTTGGTGGGTCTTTGGTTGCCACTCTCATTTTTTTCTCTGGTCCAACTATTGCTGTTAATGCTCATGACACTTGCATGTATTTACTTTTAATATCCTGCCCTTTTGAACATGAACTAATGTCTAGGAGTTGCTTGTCTATATCAAGCCTTTGGGTTAAAGCTCTCCAGGTTAGCTAGGCTAACAGCTTGCCATCTCTGCTACTAAAATACTGGTTCAGTTGCTTTATGCCATTCACTTAATCACTTGTCCAGTCAAAGATGTCTGGTTAGCATTCAGAAACCCTGCTCCAGTAGATACGGCAGTGGATAAAAGATGGCAATGTGTGACAGTGTTGTTACTGTGCACCTTCCCTGCCAGATCTTCTGCTCCTCTTCGGGCTGACTTCCTCCGTCTGTGTCATCTCCGAGGTGATAAAGAAGATCGAGAAGGTCTGGAGCAGAAGGTCTGAGAAAACTGACACTTCTGACTCGTTCCACGAAGTATGACGCACATTGTGTCGGGTACCAAGGAGCCGGTGGAGACTGGGCTGCCTGTGGAGAGCAGAAGAGGGGAGAGCATGACACAGCGTCCGCTTTTCCTACAGTTTGTCGTTTAAAATGTTGGGTTGTCTGACTCTAGGCAGTCTGGAGTGATACCAGGTTCTGTCTGAGGAACGTGGCGGGGTTGACCTCCCCCATGGACCTTTGGTTTGCTGCTGCCCACAGGCTTTCCCAACGGCCTGCGGGACCCGAGGGCGGTGAAGGTTTTTTTTCGTCCAATCTTGGGATTATTATTATTATTATTCTTTTTTTTAGGATTTGTTTTCAATGTGGGTATGAGTAGCTGATGCAGCTTTTGTGGAACAAACCATGTTACCTTCAAGCATTCCAGCTCAGCTTGCTAGAACATTACAGTCCCCTCTAGTCTTGACTTATGTCATTGAACAGTTGAGATGGTGTGTGGAAGTCCGTATACATGCAGATTTTCAGAAACAAGTGTCCACTATCAACTTGTGTTTTGTGGCTAAGTAGCATTTGTCACTACTTCTTGCCAAATACTGTACCTCAGCTGCTGTTGCTGGGTCTGACCACATGTGGCGCTGTACTGTAACCTTTCCCAGCTTAGCTCCCCTCTCTTACCCACAGTCATCACTGGAAGGCTGACACTAAGAAATTCGGTGCAAGAGCTTGGCAGTGGAACTCGACAGGCTTTAGACTTTAGTTAAAGGCTACTTGGGTTGCTGGATATTTTATTATGATTTTATTGGGTGGTCGGTAAATTTGGATCTTAACATTAAGAAAGCGGTTATAGCTCTTATGAAGCTCCCCCCTCACCCCCAGACACACGCCCAGCCAAATGTGTGCGCACAACAGCCTTACTCCAAGCCCACCCCCTCCTCCAATCAAGAACAAATTACCAGACAGGAGGTACATATTACTTTGTACAGTATATGCAGCAATTTGTATAATTTATATGTCCCAATAATGTCGATTTGCACTCAATATTACGAGAAGTAGTCTACTGTATTTTACTTGTTACTGAGTGTCCATTTTGGCACAGTTGCTGTAAGCATTTCCTCACTTTCAAGACATTGGACTTCTGTTGGCCAGTAAATCAAGCTCAGCCCCTCCTTTCTAAGGAGACCACCTGAACTCCTGGCCTTAAACTGCAGTCCCTCCAGGGCCTTTTTTGTTAGACAAGCTGCCCTTTTGTGATTACTCCCCCCCCTCCCCCCCATTTTCTGTGTTCCTGATGAGATGACTCGCTAGCGCCATCTTGCTTTTACAGAAGGTACAAACCAGTGGTTGGTGGGGACAGTGCTTCTTGATCTATGTCTGCCCAGCTGAAAGCAGTACTCTGTTGTGACAGTCTGGAAAATAATGTACATTAAAAATTTTGTAAACCTTTTAAACTGAGCAGCTTGTTTGTGAAGGATGACTGTAAGATTCCCTGGGTTTGTTGATTGTCCATTTGCATGGGAAGCCAAGGCAAGAGAACATGGGCTTTTTCTGGAGACACACAAGGTAGGACAGCACATGCACCCACCCCTCTCTCTCTGACTTTATCTGAAATGACTGGTCAGAGTCGCCATTCTTTGATTTGAACTGAGTCTTACAGTTTAGAATTAGAAACATTACACACTAATGGTGATAGAATACAGACACCCCTCACATAACAACAGAGTTCCTTTCCTATGAATAGTTTGTTAGACGAATCATGAAGCAAGATGCCCCATACTGATATTTAAAGCATACTGTTCTGGCAGTGGGACATGTATGAAATAAAGTGATTCACAGAACAAGCTGCTGTGCATAAAATCCAGTCCAGCTGCGCAGGATACTCATACTGGTCAGACTGGATCCCACAGAAGGGGCCAGTATAGCTTTAATGTTTTTTTAAATATTTTTTAAGCAAAGATGGGTACAATTCTTATATAATTCATAATTATTTTCCCGTAATAGTTATATGAAACGGTACAAATATTATAATTTATATTGCATGCCCCTGTCAGAGCATCTTTTGTGGTTCCTCAGTGTGTTGCATGTTAGTTCAAATTTTGTGATTGTTTTGTTCTTTTCAGCTGGATACGGTATATGTTGTCAGAAATCTCGCAGCTCATAAAAGCTCAATAACCGACGTACGCCATGTGGTGTTCTCACGCTAACGGGCTCCTCTTCTCTGGTACCAAGCTCAAGGTCCCAGGATGTCTTCCTCCTCCTCCTCCTCCTCCTCCTCTTCATCTTTGCTGCACGGCACTGTGAATACATCACTTGTGCTCCTTCCCCATTGTGTGGCTTCTGCACCCATCCACTTCTCCTTTGTATGGCTAAGTGGCTCCCCACAGAACTCAGATCACTGCCCCCTGCTGGTCACTGTGCAGTGACTCCACCACTTGTACTTCACCCACCTCCTTCAACCAACCCATGCACCGGTATCTTAACTGCACAGCACGAAAATTAAGTGCAAAAATTACAGTGGTATTTTTTTTCTCATTTTCAGTGCAGTTGCTGTGTTTTGCCATTGTGGGGCAGTATTGTTTTCTGATTATGGTGCAGAAAAGCTTATTCTGATGCCACTGGTTTGGTTACTCAAGTGAAATGAGAGGCCATTGTTTTGAGATGGACAGAGATTAAGAATAATTCAAATGGATTTTAATTCCACTTGCAGAAGGCAAGTTACATTTCAGATGCTTTGTTTGTTATTTTTGTCTTATTTAAACTATGTCCCTTGGATGCATTGTAATTAGACTCCTAGACAAATTTCAGTGACTTAAGTTATTGGCGATTATTCCATGCTTGTCTGCTGTTGTAGCTACAAGAAAGTAAGTATTTACTTAAATTTCTTTTTTTTTCTTTTTTTTTTGTCCCTTTTTTAGTGTATAGAAAATTAAGTTTTTAAACATTTAAAATATTTCAGTAATGTGATGCCACTGAATAAGACAGTGAATGTAATTATTTTGCCCTATTTTGTATGGGACTGACATCCACCTGTCTTGGTCTGAAATCGCCCCAGTCGGCCCCTTTCTTTTGGTCTAGAAGGCAAAATCCTACAGTTCTGGCACAGGGGTGATGTGCCTTGGTGCTGTAAGTCAGTTTTCATGCACAATGCCTGAGTCTATGATGTAAACTTAAACCCATGGTACGGGATACCTTATTCTGCTGGTCCTCCAACCCCTCTGATGATGATCACCAGCCCTGCGAACCCTCGACACAGCAGCAGGGCTGGTGCGGGGCTGGACTTTCCTGGGGATGGGGTGCTTCACCCCCAAAGGGTATCCAGGAACAACTTCACCAATAAAGCCTTGGTGCCTGACCGGAAAATTAACCCCAACACTGGAGGGCTAAGCTAGAGTCTTTTACCAAGTTAAGCTGAATGCTCAAAGAGCACCAGGAAGACCCTTGTATATGCTCAGTGTCCATTTTCTTAGGTGTACATGTTCATTAATGCAGACCTGCAGGCAGTCAGGGTCCAGAGGTTTACAAACTGATTGGCTAAGTGTGCAAGAAGCCTAGAGAGGTGGTCAAACTGATTTTAAAAGTGGTGGATCTTGCTTCTCAGAAACGGACACCTGAGATCCAGCAGCAGTACTCTCTTGGCAAGGGGGCAGCAGACTTTACAGAGGGGACACGACACCGCTGCCAGTGAGCGTGATAAAGCTCAAGGCACGCCAATACAGTGAAGACGGTGTTTGTTTGTCGCACAGCTACACCCAGGCGTAGTAGGACAATTGTATTACAGCGGAAGAGAATGTCTCGCCTATCAATTTAGCCCATAACCTCAATAAGGGTCAACTTAATGCATTGGCGGGAGGTACAATGCCATGCCGTCCGGGCAATTTCAGCATTTTAACAAATAATTTTAAATATTAGCATAATTTACGTGGGGCCTGTTGGCAAACTACATTCACTGAGTGAACTTGTGGTATGGTGCTTGTGGCCTGCAAGCACATCTCCCAGTGTGTCTTGCAGCTGCTATTCCGGGGCCTGTTTCTCAAAGCAGGATTACTTGCTTAGCCAGATAACTTGCCAGATTTAATCTGGGCTAAATAGACCTTATTTTCATCGAGTTACATTTACTATTCAGTCAGGCAGTTTCGTGGCTGAAAACCGATAGAGATCAGAGGGGAATCATCAGACTCATTAACACTATCAGAAGCCCAAAGGTACAAAAATAAAACTTAATCATAGTCAGCACAACTAGGATAGTGTAGCCTCTGAAGGTAGAACTCATCAGACATTTCTGAAGACAGAAGGGGTTAAAATAACTCCAAGTGGCCATTACTTTTTGTAATGCTGAACATTTAAAACTCAGCACTTATTCGTCTGAGCTGAGGGGTGGGGGACGTGAGTATCTCGTCCAGGCGATGTAGAGCAGTGTCTCCCAACCCAGTCCTCAGGGATCCCCAAGCCATCCATGGACCAAGAATGTGGAGTGTATAGCATAAAGTTTAATAGGAACAAAAACTCAGACCATCTGGAGGTCACTGAGGACCGGGTTGGAACCCACTGCTGTAGGGAGACCTTCTGCAGGAGAGCTGCGGTGGGCTTACCGCTGAGATTCAGAGCCTGCTGTGCCCCTCATCCATTCATGGAGCAAAAGGCCATGCAGAACCTGCCACATGGGAAGGCAGACCTCACAACTGCTGGGCCGTCTCCAGCTCTCCACCTGCACTCTCACCTTCTGCACCAACAGCACATGGCTTACAATCCCAGGCAGTAACCCTTGGATCACTTTTTCTCTACTGGTCTGGGTAATAATGTTTCTATTCTTTTTCCCCCACAGAATGCTAATAAAATGGAAATATTTTCTGTTAGAACTATCTTCTTGATGAATTTTTCTACAGCAGGAAATTCACACACATTAAGATCTTTTTCATTAAGAGGGCACTCATACAATATTGCCTTTGTGAATGAAATAGTGAAGTCAGTCCATAAAAACACCATCAAAGCATTTCATGGAAAAATGATGATTGTAACAAAATTGGTAAGAAGACAATTTAACCGGAAGGACACTGACTGCTGGCCATATTGGGAACTTAATGCATAAAGTCACTAAGTGGCTCTGTGGCTAGGAGATCCAAGCCTGTGATCAGAAGGTTGCTGGTTCAGATTCCCTTGTTGACAGAGTGGTCCCACCATTGAGCCTTTGGGGGCCATTAACCCCCAAATACCCCAGAGACTGACCATGATTTGTGAATTAGTCAACTGGACAAAAATGTCAATTAAGTAAGTCAATGTAAAGTAGTCTAATATTTGCCATGATTACAACACATTCTTTCATAAAAAGCATTATTCTAAATGAATCATAAATTACTCATTAAAGTTAAATCCAATCTGATAGTAGTTTAGTACAGTAAAAAGCAGTGTAAGACCTGCTATAAGAAGGGGGATGAACAGCGACATGTGAGGAAAGAGAGAGAGAGAGAATGTAGTTGGGGCTGGAAATGGAGGCGGGGTAATGGGAGGTTTGAAAATGTGTGGTGTGGGTGTAAACATGGATGGGGGGGCGAGATCCCTGATAGTATGATAATGAGAATGACACAGCAGGAAAGTGACTGTGGGCTTGTCACGCGGCTTCACCCTGCCCCCTCATTCTAAGCTATATGCAAGTTTTTAATAAATACTGTACTCTTTACAGTCTGAAGCTTTTTAAATCTTAAATAGCATGAATGCCAGTAGTAGGCATAAAGCATAAGAATGCTATTCCAGGTCATTTATACTGCAAAGAGAAACTGACATTTCATTCTGCTCATGGGTCATCCACAGACAACAAATCGTGTTTTGTCAGTAGAAGAAGCAGCTGAATTTAAGAGGCGTCTTTTATCAATATGAGAAGGAAGAGCGTGGAATGCCTTAAAATCCGGAGAAAGGACAAGAGTGGGTGTATGAAACGGCATTTCTGCTCTTTGAGTCGGAATCAAAGAGTATTTGACTGACTCTAGTTCAGTCTAGTTCTAGTTCAGTTGTGTGAACTGAAAGTATCATCAAACCTTTGATTGTGCTTTTGATACTATTGATGAAACTGAAGACATCAAATCATTCAACATCAGAGAGACTTCCTCTTTTATACAGTTCTGTGCAGAAATACCGCAGCATTTTCTTAGAAAATAAAACAATTTAACATATCAATATATGCTAATTAGGAATAATAAAAAAAAACTGGTAGGGCTTTCTTTCAAGAAGTTACTGATATCTTTCTGCTTCAGTTCCCAAACCTCTCCTCAGGGGCACCCCAGCCAGTCCATGTGTTTGTTAAGTTTCACCACTAGCTCACTCAATTAATCAATTTAATTAGTTAAAAATCGATGAGATATTGATTAGCCATGTAAGTCATGCTAGTGGTCAAATAAAAAAGTATATAGGTGCATTGGATGGTTACGGCCAATAATGGAGTGATTTTAGCAGAGGATTTGAAAGGGCTAAGTTAACACACTATGGCAGGCATAATAGCATTTTACACCAATGTGACGCTCATTTAAACAATTTTCTTTAGCCACCTAAGACTTTTGCACAGTATTGTTCATATGCAGCCTAAATTCAAGTGTCTACATTTACCATACATACTCTGTATTAGGAACCTGACCTGCATGCAGGCTCGCCGTAGCTCATGATATTTTCATACTGCAGAACTGAAACCACCCCACCTACTTCCTGTGTTTTGGTCTGAGGCACAACTGGTGTATGAATCCACGCTCTCACGTTCTCGGAACTTTAAGAAACAATGAAACATAAAAGCATCATTGCTGTGATCGTTTATTCTTAATTTGGGGAGGGGGGGTGTAATTTGTTTTATGAATCTGCTTTAAAAAAAATACTGTATAACCAACATTATCAAGTATATAATTGATGTCGTGTTTCTGAACAAGGATAACATTCTATATGTCCTAGTAGAATTTTTTTAAAACCTTGATTTATTAATCATACATTATTTTATAAACTTTATTTTTATAAAGTTATTATTATAACTTACTTTTTTTAACTACATTAAAACCCAGCTGGGGGGCAGACAGCACAGGGCCAATGACCTTCTCCTCAGGATGGACAGCTAGCTAACCTGGAATTCCTGTAATGATTCACTCATTCTGAGTGTAGTATATATTGGTATTTTCTCTTCTACCTTTCTTGAAGTAGCCCAGACACTGGTGATGATGCCAGCCCACCTTGGCTCATTCAGTTAATTCCCAAGAATTCAAGCCTCAAGATCAATTCAGTTTTGTTTTCCTCTCATCATGCTGGCTTCCTGATTTAGTTTTTCTTTTTTCTTATTAACTTCTTCTACTGCTGGCCCAGCCCCATGTCACATAGCTTCACTTGCTGCTCTGACACCCCATCCAAAGCAATGCTGATGCTCAGAATGTTCTCTCCCGTCACCGTGGCAACGTCCGGCCGAGTTCTAAGGAGGCAGCACTATACAATGTTCACCTTGGACTGTTCCAGGTAGAATCCCGGGAAGACTGGACCTTGCGCTTTAATGTGGAATGTATGCAGCAGATTCCTAACATCCTTCCCAGGGGCAGATTCATCAGCAATGGCAAAGAAAGAGAGCTTGCTTCCCTCACAGTCCAGGCAAACCCTGATCCTTCCTGGGGCCTGCTGCATGGAGTGCAGCAGGGGGCTGGTGTGACTTTTATCGCCCTCAAATGCCTGCAGCCTCCGTCCATCCCAGCGTAGAGCCCAGGCGATGCAGGAGTCTACCCAGGATGGATCGGGCCCTTTACAAGTGGCCCCCACCTCCCAGCGGCGCGTCCCTGTCAGGGTCACCTCCCAGGAGTGCTGTCCGGAGGTAAAACCCTGGGAGCAGAGGACCTGTGGGTGGAGCCTGAATCGCTCATGGTGGGCAGGGCACGGCCGCCTCCGGTCCACCCACTCCGCAGAGCGGAGATCGCTAGACAGGCTCAGGTTGCAGTGGGCGGTGTTCGGATCCAGGGTCAGCCTGGATGTGTTTACTTCTGTGGGAGCCGGGATTGTCTGTGACCTCTGTCTCGGGGCAGGCGTCCTGGCTGAGGGGCTCCACTTCAGCAGCAGCTCCTGGCTTTGACCGGTCTTGTCCCGGAGCATCTTGCCAATCCTCTTCACCACAAGCTGGGACTCCTTTGCCACGTGGCTGACGGAAGGCCTGTCCAGTTCTCGCTTCTGCAAGGTGATGCTCCGCACGTGGACGTCGGCCTTCTGCAGCCTGTCCAAGGTGTTGTGATAGGAGGTGATGAACTCCCAGGGAGGCAGCTCCGCTCGGGCCAGCGCTCGCGCCTCAGCGAGAAGCTGCAGGGACGTGTCCCTTTTGCTGCTCATCTCTCCCACGCGGTCTGCCAGCCGGGAATCCTCCATTCTCTCTTCGGCCTTAATGGAGTCCAGAATTCCTTGTTCCTCGGCTGCAAGTATTTCCCGGATTCTGGTGAAAAGTTCTGATACCTGCTCCCTCAGCCTGGCCCGGTCCACTCTCAGCTGGGCCTGTGCATCCTGGAGCCAGTCCACCGTGTCCTGCAGCAGGTCCTGCGCCTGCTCCAGCCTCCCAGCTTCCTCCAGCAGCGTGCCCCTCCTCTCTGCTGCCGCCTTTTCCAGCGGCTGCCAACTGTGGTCACGGTGCCGTTCCCAGCACGACCGACAGAGGCAGACCTTATGCTGGCAGCAGAAAAATTCCCAAGGTTCCTTGTGTTCTGCGCAGCCCGTGACCATAGGCGGAGCCTCCTCTTCTGACTTGGCATCCCCACCTTTTTCCAAAAACAAGCATTCGTGCTGGATGTCTGTGGACTGGCTGGACATCCCTGAGGCGCAGAAGCATTCCACGATGCTGGCCAGCTTAAGATTCCTCTGTGGAGCCGGGTGACAGGAGAAGACGGCCCGGCACTCGGGGCAGGAGTAGCTGTCCCGCCCCCCCCGTAGGTGCTCCAGGCAGCAGCCGCAGAGGTTGTGTCCACAGCCCAGCTGGACGGGCTGCCTATAGATGCTCAGGCAGACGGCACACTTCAGCTCAGCTTCCAGGTCCGACACAGCTGATGACATCTTCCAGCAGGCTGGTGTTAGGCTTTCAAGGTCCCCGCTCTCAGAAAATTACTCAGCATGGAGGATCGGGCGAAGTCTGCTTCTCCTTCATGCTGCCTCTTGAGAGTATTCTCAGGCTCCGGTGTCAGCACAGTGTGACATTCGCAACAGCGGTTTAGCAACTAGCTCACAGAGAAGGGTGGCGTTTGGCTTCCTTATATGGTGCTGCCCAGTCTCGTAGGAAGGCGTCCTTTCATAGATACCACACCTCACTCGCCACCAGTGCATTTCCTCATGACCACTGTGCTATAAGTGCATATAACAAGCAGACAATATCAACTGTCAGGCATTCAAATGATAATATAGTTTATTTAATGCATGTTTATACAAGCAGGAAATTGCCCCAAGATGAGAAACTTACAATTATTCCATGGCACATCTGAAAAAGGTGGTCAAATCTTAGATGTGCCGAACAAGGACATGTGAATTATGGCTCAAAAAAGAAAAACTCCAGATAACAAAGAGATTGAAAAGAAAGAAAATCCTTAAAGAATGACAACAAACTAAAAACGTGGAAGTACTTTGGATCTTTTTGCATTAATTGTACGTGTGTGTATAGTAACAGCGCTCATGTTCAGCAGGGCCTGTCACAGCCCACCATTGTGGTGTTTGGCTCTGTGTTCAGGGCCCGAAATATGGCAGTTGATGTGCTACCTGCTTCACTTATACATAACTTTGGACAAAAGGATCTGCTGAATAATAAACGAAAATGTGTAAATGTTAAGCTTATTTCATGTGATTAAGGAG
>JAABNY020000136.1:24769096-24785897 GCA_015164015.2 Brevimyrus niger
TTGGCGCCTTGCATGGCAGCCTCCGCCACTGGTGTGTGAATGTGTGTGTGGATGGGTGAATGTGAGGCATGAATTGTGAAGCACTTTGAGTACTCGTAGGAGTAGAAAAGCGCTATATAAAATGCAGTCAATTTACCATTTTCCAGTAATCAATGCCACTACAACACTAAATGCAGGTAGTTTGCTGTCTTATTTGAAATGTATTGACAAATATCTCCTTTTAATAATATAGTTGATAAAAGGGAAAAAATATTGGAACGGTGTCTGCAGATACCTAAAAATTTAATATTGGGATTGGACCTGAAAAAATGGTATCGTGTCATGGTGTTGTGTATTGATTCACGGTGAACCCAGGCAGCAGAGGGTAAGGGGGCACCCCGGATGGGATGCCAGTATATGCTCCGCACAGTGTGTGTGGGATCCGACCCCCATCTCTGTGGCTGGGAGGCTGTGGTGTTGCGCTCTCTGAAACGTTGTCAGCTTGCCCATAACACCGTGACTTCTGCATTACTCTTTTGTTTGACCGAGTCTTTCTGTGATAGACAGGAAGCAGGGGTGAGTGTGCTGTCAGGAAAGTGTGCACGCGCCGCATGTCAGGGCACGCACAGACACGTGTAAGTGAACTGGCATAGTTACACTTGGGAGGCCTGACCTGCTGTAACTGTTTACTGGGTTGGTATCTTACCCGCCAGCCTCAACGGAGTTTAGAAAAACCGTTGATTCCATCTGTTGAGCAGTATGTGGCTGTTTTTTAACCGGTTATCTTACAATTCTTGGTGGCATTATGTCATCCATTCATAGATTTTTATTTAGCAGATTCTTTTTTTAGAAAGTGACATACAAAGGAGACAGCAGGCTCAGCCACTCCGTGAAGTGATTGTGGGGTTAGGGCCTCGCTCAGTGGCCCAGTGGTGAAATAACTCTGCCGAACGTGGGGTGTGAATCAGCGACCTTTCCGGTCACTAGCCCGGGGACCTGAGCCTAACCCTGTATGCTTAGTGTCAACCTGACGGACTGTTTTTGACATGTCAGCTGACACATTCTGGAAATCATTCCCCCCCCCCCCCAACTGTCCTTCCCTGTGTTGAGTTCTAGTGTATGTTTGGAAATAAACCATTCATTTATCCATCCTCTAACCGCTTGTCTTGGTTTGTGTCATACATACGTACACTTCTTTCTCTCTTTCGCACACTCTTTTCAGGGGGCGGTGATCACTAAGACTATAGTCTTTCAGTTCTGTACGCATATGTACCAACCGAATGCAGTAAATGCGGAACCTTTGTGTTTTCCCCCATTCAACATTCGGAAATGGGCGGATGAAGCTGCACCACTACGCATGCGTGCGTACGTCCTAATGTAAAGCTGGAAGTTGGAAATGTACGACCTGTACGCTGTCATTTGCAAACGTGGGCAAGCTTCCAGAAGCTGTCTCTATCGTAGCCAGGGATTTCAACCTCCGCAACCTGAAGAAAGTTCTCCCCAAATACCACCAGCATGTCATCTCCAGACTCTTGGCCTGTGCTACACTACAGTGAGAGTCCTTCGCACTTCCACACTTTAGGAAGTTTGACCACTCATCAGTGCTTCTGCTCTGTGCCTGGGAGCGTGAAACTGAAGCTCACCGTGCTACCTGCTAGAGAAGTACAGTGCCGGACCGCCGAGCTTGAATTCAGACTTGGATTTGACTGACTGGTTCATCTTCAAGGACCCCGCTGGGAACCTGGAAGAGTAAATCTCGGTGACTGACTGTCAGGTTGTTTTGACTTGTGTGTGCACCATCCCAGACTATCTGCTCCTGCCCGAACCAGAAGCCTTGGATTAGTGCCACTGTTTCTCTGAAGCTGAGTAAGCACACTGCAGTTTTTATTTCCGAAGACGAGGACCAGTACAAAAATGCCAGATATGAGCTACAGCGGACTATTAAAGCAGCTAAGAAACCATATGGACACAAGTTGGAGACGGACTCAAGCCGCTGTTATTCGTGTCGCTTGTGTAAAGGACTGCGTGTGGAAATGTTACAGAAACTCACCAGCTGCGCCTAGACGCCCCCACCTCCCTCCCAGACGAGGGAGCAGCTTCTACGGCCGGTTTGAGTGAACTGAGATGTGGGGCGGGGGCGTGGTGGCGTCTCCAGCCCAAAGAGTCGCTCTGCAGGGGTGGGGGGGATTGGTGCAAGTAAAGCCCTGAAACGGGTTAAATCTGGCAAAGACACCTGATCTGATGGACGGACAGACCTTTCACAGCTCCACGCAATCTGCCACTCCTGCCGAGGGCCGAGTCCATCATCATAGATTCCTGGCACTTGGCTCACTCCCTCTTCACCCCGCTGCCCTCTGGGAAGTGCTTCCATTGCATCTAAACCGCACCACCCGGTTCAGAGACGGTTTCTCAAGCCCTCAGGTTGCCAAACAGTTGGTACCTGTCCGTCCCGTAGCCTTTGTGTTTTACAGTGCTGTATTGTTAATGTGCTACCTGGACTATTGTATGACGGTGGTTTTGCACATCTCTCAAAGCCAACACATCCTTGTATCACATTTCTTATTCATTGTCATGTCTGCTTTCTTATATTGCACATTGTATTGCACTGCTGTTCGCCTTATTACCGACGGCAAACTATGGCAGGAGAACTTCAGGTCAGAGCTGACAAATAGATTTGAGTCATTTGAGCTGGAGAACTGGTTTGTTTCAGTCGTGTTTTAAATGACTGATCTTATTGGCTGTATAAACCATCGCTTTGATATGCAGTTAGCACTAATTGTTTGAGACTGCACTGCCAGACCACTGCATCGGTCTACTGCAAGTTCCAGTTGTGGTAACATAAAAAAATTTCTGTGACTTCTGCTTTCTCTTCAGTGGGTCAGAGTGTCACCAACCAGGACATGGTCATCAACATCGTCAAGAATGCCAAGGGTCCAGCCTGCTCTGTGTGTCTGCCCAACAGCACCAAGTCTGTCGAATCCCTGAATAACATCACCAGCGAAAACTTGAACTTCACGTGCCCAAACCCACAGGACGTCTTCGTCGTAGAAACCGTGACAGCGATTGGTAAGGGTGCCTTCTCCTTAGACACTGTTCCATCTTGTTCTGACTCCTTCTGGCAGTGGGATTGGGAGTTGAGTTGTTTTCCTTGTCACTAATAATGTAGTAAATTGAAATGAATCACCATCTGTTTAGCACTGAAGAATGTTGCACTCTGCTTTCATAAAATCTGTATTGTATCAATTATCTACTAGACATTCTGAATATGGTCATGTTCAATTTTTGTATGCTTGATGATTCTTCACAGCTTACTACAGGTCTGGGAGAATGTCTTATCTTGTTACTTTTACTGTAACATACACGAGACAGTATAACACTGAGACCCATGTTTTATACAGCATATGTATGTATCCATTATTGGACTCTATTTTTTGACATAGAGCTTTTTCTTTCATTTTGCACAGATTGCACAGCCGTGAAGTGTAGAATGGACGTTGCCAGGATGGATTCCTCGCCATTCCTAAGATTTAACAGAACCTTCACCTGGGAAATGACAGCCCTTCCAGGTCGGGCAATTCGCCTGGACTTTCCCTCGGCTGGCCTCAGGCAGGTGCTGCCCTCTATAGGTTGCCCGGGGCAGAACGTGTACACCATCACTGCTCGTCAGACCACAAGGGACACTGTGGTGGGGACCTTCTGCCCAAATGGCACTGTGTCAGGCATCCTGGTCCTGTCCAAAGGCGTGGTTACTGTGGAGGTTCCAAGCCAAGTGAAGATAGACCTTCCGTTGTTCAATATTTCTGTTGGCCCAGATATTAAGAGTAAGTTTGACAGTGTTGCACAGAACTTGCTAATGCGTGACGTCGTGGAAACACATTTTCAAACTCCCTTTTAGAATAAGAAGAGCTTTGGTAGGCCAGGTTTTTAATAGTCAGAGTATGATCTTAGGAGATATTTGACACAGGCAGTGGTCCTGTAGCTCAATCTTATAGGATCCTGTACTTCTCAAGGTGTTCTGGTAGTAGTGTATGGCTCAGCAGGCTGAGCCTCTGTGCCTGTGATCAGAAGGTTGTCAGTTCGAGGCCCAGCCTTTGCAGAATAGTTAAGTCTGTGGGACCCTCGGCAAGGTCCTTAATCCTTAGATCCCGGGGAGCTGTCTCACCTTGTGCTGTGACCCCAAGCTTGTTCTCGCCTGCATATGTGTCTGTGTGTCTGAGGGAGGGTGAAAAGAGAATTTCTCCACGTGGACTAATAAAATAAAACTATTATGTTTTGTTGGTATCTGTTATACAGCAGCCATCTTAAGCTTTGCATGCACCATGTATCTGGACTGATTAAAAAGAAAAAAAGACTTTAATTCAGACATGTATTCTTTTGATTTCTACGTAATTGCTTGTACCTAAATGCAACACCTGTTTTATCCAGCACTGGCCCAGTTCGAGGTGGCCATTCCAAGGGGATTGTCTGTCTCCGAGTTCTTCTCGCCGGAATATCCTGCCCGCTTCCCCGACGGCGACCTGATGTGGAGCTTCAACGTCCCGCCCAAACACTACGCCACGGTCCAGTTTGTGTCCTCCGATTCGCCGGAATGCTCCAGACAGAGCGCGACTGCGGAATTCCAATACGGGAACTTTTCTGTGGTGAAGAATTTGGCAGACACCCAACCTGCCAAAACGCAGGGCAGCTTCAGCATGTACCAGAGGAGCTGCAAGGACCGCACCTTCCCCGGGATCTCTCTCCACTTCAAGGTGTCCGCGATACCAACAGAGATCCAAGGCACGTAAGCTAATGTTGCTAATATTGCAGAGAGCCGTGTCCCAGCTGGAGGAAGGCAGGCACATTGCCGGAAATGATCCCCTCCCGGGTGAATCCCAAAATCAAATGATGCTCCCCACTGGCTCTTTTACAGTGTCAACTTGAATGATCGTAAAAACCATTATAAAACCAGATAAGTCTGTATATGTAGTGCATAGTTTTACCCATTGGCTAGATTTAGTTTATTTGCCAGCTTTGAACCGTAGCCCACTGATCATGACAGCCGGTCCCAGTGTTAAGGATTGCCAGGGACGGGAGAGATTGCCAGTTCAAAATCCTTTGGTCGGTAGAGCAATTTCAGCATTGGACCCTTAACCCCAGTTGGTCCAGGGACCGTCTGACTCTGCTTTCTCGACTGTAGTGATGTTAAGTAAAAGAATGATGATGCTGTATATCACGATTATAATAGTAGGGGTGGTGTGCTGGTGCAGTGGTCAGCACTGTCCTCTGTCACTTCTGGGACCTGGGTTCGAGTCTCCACCATGGCTCCATATGTTCCATTTGCATGTTCTCCCTGTGTTATCGTGGGGTTTCCTCTGGGTTCTCTGGTTTCACCCAACAGTCCAAAAACATGCTGAGGTTAATTGATATTACCAGATTGGCCGTATGTGTGAATATTGTGTCAGTGCGCCCTGTGATGGGTTGGCGCCCCATCCTGGGTTGTTCCCTGCCTTGCACCTGTAGCTTCTGGGGGTCTGTACCATGAAGCGGGGCTACGGGCTTATCAGATATAAGGTAGTCTGGGCAAAATGTAATTGAACGAATATGAAGTACATTTTAAACTGTGGTACCTTAAATTCAACAAGTTACCCTGATAAGCCAGTAACCCCGCTTCGTAGTACAGGCCACGGGATAGGCTCCGGACCCCCCATGCCTCTGAATAGGACTGATGGTTGCACAAAATGGATGGGTTATAGTGACCAAAATGATCACTGAAAATGTTAGGTACTGATACACAACCCAAATTTATTTCACCAAGTTTTATGTTAAAAACCAGATAGAATCAGTTGCTTTAATCTATAGAGAAGGAAATAAACTGGTCTAAACTGTTCTATTTCTAGAATATGCAAATACAAACGTATATGGAATTTCTTCTTAATCAGTCTTATAAAACCTAAAATATGGCCAAACGGTAATACAGGATATAATCAGGAAATTTGCCGTGAAACCAGTAACGACTTCATTCCTCACAGATACTGACCGATTTTAAGTGATTCATTCTGCTCTATATGGGTTTGTGCTTGTTAAGGTGCACATGTGACCCACATCATCTTGATGAAACATTTCAAATGATGTGACTAAGATGTTGCACCTACTATTTCACAACACCCTCTTGAATCTTATCACACACAGTTCAAAATGAAAACCCAATGTGTAGCGACCAACGGTGAACAAGATGTTACAGCTTTGGAAAGCCAGGCCCTCGGTGGTTCAGGAAAACGCTGGGTTCCGATGACTCATTAGGGATTTTCGCAGATCAGGGCGTGTTTTCTGAGCTCTGGGGAATATCCGGTTTGATTCACTTCCCCGCTGCCTGGCACATTGGTCCCCCTGACCGGGATCCAGGCCCTGCCCACTGAACACACGGCTACTGCTGAATTCTCGCTGAATCTCTGTGAATCTCAGTCCCGCTCACGCACTCTGTCTGTCTCTCTTCCAGGGTCGTGCTTGGTCAGTCTGCCGAAGGAAGCGGACCTCTCCATCCACATTAAGAAGACGAACCTCAAGTCGGGCTGTGTGATTAAAAAGGGTTCCGTCATTGTGGCCGAGGTGACTCTGAGTGCAGGGAAGGTGACCAAACTCGACTTTCAGGACTGCGCATCTGAAGATCTAACTCTGACGATAAACCAGACTATAGGTAATGGGCCTAACCAGAATGCATAGGCCGCTTGAGGTAACTGACCAATTAGCGTGTATCAAAACAAAATCATTGGGTTTGTGTGTCTCTGTCTCATTCCTACCTTCGGGGGGTGGAGGGAACCAACTATCTGATTGGACCAGAACCACTTCATTGGCTACAGCTTTCGTTCATTCATTCACTGTACAACTCGCAGTGCAGTATTTATTCATTCATCGTACATTTCACGGTGTAGTATTCACTACCGTACAACCTACCGCGCAGTGCTGTTTACCATACAACTCGCCGTGCAATACTGTTTCTAAACCGTCACTCTGTTCAGCACTGTGCTGTATTTTCCCTGACATTCTTTGCACTGTTAGTTTGTCTATTTACCATTACTCTTTATTAATCAGTCTTTTCCACTGTCTAAACATATGCATTGTGGTTCTGTTAACCTTCGCTTTCCTTCTGGATTAACCTTTCTGCTGCCTGTCTGGCTGGACATCTGTGTGTCTGCCTGCTTGTCTGTGTGTGTTTGTCTGCCTCTGCCTGGCTGCCTTTCTGCGAGTATCTGCCTGGCTATCTGTGCCTGTGTCTGTCTGCCCGCCTATCTCTCTGTTTTGGTCGGCCTGTCTGCTTGGCTGTCTCCCTCTAAACATCTCATTTTCTGTCAGTATGCCGCCAGCTTTGGGAGTGCCCCAGCAGCATCTCCCTCACCGTGCCCCCCCTGCAGCCCTGCCTCCCCCAACTCATCAGCAGCGTTACCTGGCACCTGCAAGCACCAGCAGGTGGCAGCCTGGAGCTGCTGCCGGCCACTGGGAGCCTGCAGCAGATGTTCCCCGGCTTCAGCTGCAACAACAGCTTCACCCTTCTCATCACCGAGCGTGACGGCTTCTCCGTGGGACACTTCTGCCCCCTGGGGCCGATCCGCAGGATTCAGACCTTAAGTAACGTCTCCATCACGGCGACGCCCACCATTGACAACCTGCTCATCCCGTCACAGCAGTCATTTTTCTCTGTGTCTTTCCAAAAAAGAATTAAAGGTAGATCAGAATGCCGAGCCAACATTTGTGTAAATCGCGTCATCTACCTGTCTGCCCTTTCCGCTGTCAAAATCATGTATTGCATAAAATCCGAGACTGCAATAAAAAAAACAGAAGTTCCAGAACTTTTGTTTGGTTATGGCTATGGTTTTGGACTGGGTAGGCGTTAAGGTCATTGTTGGGATTAGAGTTTTTCCCCATAGAAATGAAGTGTCCCCACAAAGATATAATTATGAATCTGTGTGTGTGCATCTGGAATATTCCTGTGTCCTGTGCTTGCTGGGATAGGGCTCAGGCCCTCGGAGGTCCTCTGTGGGATTTACAGTTGGATCATGAATGGTTTTATAATTAAAAACGTTTTAATTGAAAAATACAGTATTTTTTTATTAAATTTTTTTTGGGTACAGCCAAAAAAAAAATTGGTTCAATTTTGGAATCGGACTTAGTTTTTATTTCCCGTGTAGTTTGAGTTTGTGTGGGTTTGCTTGGCCGGATGATAAGTGTTACTGAGTCAGCAGAATAAATTCTCCCCCATAGATTTCTATATACGTTGTTGCATCTCTAATGCCTGGTGTTGCTGTAACCATCCTGAAGCGAAGCTCTCGCTCTCGTTGGTGACTTACCTCGCGTCACTCTGTCCATCTTCATGTGATGCTCCCATTGTTAGTAATAGACTAAATACTGTCTACGCCTGGCATACCCTTATTCCTTTCCTTAACGTTAGTTGATGTTGCCATCTTCACAGTCAAGTTTATCGCAGCTTACAGCACACAGTACTCGGTAAAACCTTTTAATAGAAAAATTATATTTAGTTGTTGACTGTTTACAGCTACCTTTGGTAACCTATGTTTTGCTTTTTTTTTTTTTTCCCCCCCCCAGAGAATTACATTTTCTTCGTATCCCCTCAAGAGGGCGTCTACGCCCTGCTGGCCACACCTGGATGGCCAGACGGGATGAAAAGCTACAGCACGGCGTCGTGGATCTTCTCCCTGGCCAAGGGCTTCAAAGCCAACGTGAACTTCGTCACCGTCAGCCAGCCCAAGTGTGAAGACGGGCACACGGGCATCACGGTGAAAACGCAGGGCTCCCACGAGGAGGTGTACAGCCAGAGGGAGGACGAGGATTCCATCGCGGATGTCCTCGTGCCCAACAGTTTCTACCTCAACGTATCCAACTGTCTGGTGGAACGGGAGCACTTCCGCATGTTCAGCAAGGTCGTCATGAGGCAGACCGGTGCGTGTCAACTCCTCCCGCCCCCCACCGCTCCCCCTCCACTGAACGGTGTTGCTCCGGGCTCCATAGCAATAGAACTTGAAGGGAATTGTCAAGACCACTCTCATACATTGCAGGTTCTATCTTTAGTCGTGATAATTGCCAACCAAAAGAGGGTCAGTATATCGACTGCGGGTTGCCTTCACCTGTAGATCCATTAGGGTGTAAAGGTGTGGTGAGGGGATGATGCAAGATGGTTTCTTTTTCTGTTGGAATGCAACAAGCCGCCTACAAAGCAGAACGAGGGTGTCGCATCACACAACCTGGCCATGTGATTTAAACGCATAAGTGGTTTGGGAGGAGTCTGACCAGAGAGGGAAGGAAAAGGTGGATAGTGACTGCTCAGGACAGCTGGAAAAGCATCCCAGGAGGCCTCCTTATGAAACTGGCGTAGAGAAAAAAGTAGGGTCAGCCTGTCTCTGGACCAGTCGGGGTTAAGGGTTTGGTTTAATTTAGTTTAAGGGCTCAGTGGTGGGATCAGTCTGCCAACCCAGGGACTTAAACCGGCAACCTTCTGAGTCCCAACCCACGGAGCTGCCCCCTACAAAAGTTTATTTCATATTTTTTTTTCATCAATTCATAATTCAATATATGTTTTGAAGTTTGATGTCCGTATAGTTATTCTAAAATGTAGAGTGCCAATAAGCCATTCTATGGGGAGGTGTGTCCAATCTTATGACTGGTACTGTATTTTATTCCCTTGGCATTGACCTGATGACCTTCAGGATAAAAACCTATATTTTGTAAACCTGAAACAGGGTGAGCAAGGATTTAAATCGCATGAGGTCCCGGTTAAACCTGTCTGTGCTTAATAGCGTGGGATAACCCTACCCACTTCAGACAGGAATTGTTCCCTTTGCTAATATAAACAGAATCGCTGTGTTAAACTTCCATACCAAAAAAACCCAGGTAGGACAGTCCATGTGGGCGCTCCTCGTGCTGTGATTGGCTGCTGATCAGTCACTCTCTCCTCCCCGTCCTGCAGCCTCCGCGCTCCCTGTCATCCTCGGGCTGGTGGGAGTGATGCTGGTACTGGCTGCTTTGGTGTTGCTGGCCGTCTGCTGCGTGATCCGGTGAGTGAGCTGCCGTAGCCGGGGAAGCTGCTAACCCCTCTGGAGCCTTGTGCTTTTCTCTCGCAGGTTTCCAGTTAGAAAACCTTTCCAGTTTAGGTAGGGTGTTTCTGTAACAGAGATTAACTGGAGACTGGAATCATTAACGCTCTCAAACACTGGTTTAAGCATTTCTTTTAGTGTTGACAGGCATAAAAATATCTCTAGCTCCACATTAGGAAATCCTATGTGTGTGTCTGTTTCCACAGGAAGCGGCAGAAGCAAGACTCAAGTCATCCAGTGTCTATCTACAACCCCAATGGGAATTTCACTGCTCCAGGACACTCTCAGTTCCCCAAAACTCGCGCAGACAATGAGTCGCACATCTACGCCTACATTGACGACACCATGGTATACACACACCTGCTCCATGAATCGGACACGGACGGCATGCAGGTGGACGCGTACCGAAGCTTCACCGGGCCCACGGATTCGGAATGCCACACTATGGAGGTACCCCTGTATGTCGCGAACGTGGATGTTTACCGGCCGCAGCCTGACGGCACGCCACCGCTTCCCAGCCGCAACGTGTCAACACTCGCGGACAAGGAAACCCCCCTAGGGTCGCACTCTTGTCCCAGCCAGGACCCGGAATTGGAATCGGAGTCAGAAGATGCCACGTAAAGGTCGGGGGGTGTTTTTGGGCAGTATGTGCGGGAACTGAGGGAGTGGAAAGTACAGAAGTGAGAGCCGACACGACTCTCTATGCTTGGGCTGAGACACTGGACCTTACCGCCACCATATCTGTGGGGTTCCCCTCCTCGCAGAGCCGTTTCAAACCACAAGGACTGGAGTGAATTTCTCAGCACCAATAGAAGAAAATCCAAAGCCAGGAAAGGTTTTTGCTTTGGCATATACGCCGTTGGATACCAAATCCAAATCGAAATAGAACTGAGCAGAAATATTTCTTCACTGGATGGATGTTGCTGCTTTTCTGTGAATTTGCTAATGTGCCGCTTTAATTTTGGTGGGGGCTCTCCTGCCGTACCTGCCAGAGCTTTTAATATGGATGTCAGTAGTACTGATATCAAAGTTTTCTAAAGTCTGTTAAAGGTATTTATCTCCCTTGCGTTCCTGGAGAAAGAATCCAGGATGCAAATGGGGTCCTAAACTTTTTTTTCATAATAGTGTGCCTTGCACATTTTAAGTGCCGGAGCTAAATCTTTTGTACACTTGTATTTTCCATGAAGCAATGTTTTTAGATTCTATAATTGGATACATGGCCTTTGTAAAAAGCCACTGTGTCGATTTCCTATTAAAAGGTTTTAGAGTGTGCTGTATGTTTTGCTTGTTTTGTGTGCTGTAGTGCAGCAGCTGAAATGTTAACAGACTCTGGGTATCCAAAGGCACATATGGGGGTGATCTAAAAGTACAGAATGTATTCCACAAATAACATTGTCTCTGAATTGTTTGTGTCAAAGTAGCCAAATGTACTCGCATGCCTCCTTTTTGTATAAAAAGATTAATGTTGAGTCTTTGTCCTTAATTACAGCTCACCCAGGAGGAGCTTGATGCAGCCACTACCTAACATCCCATTTGTCACAATGGAAAAAACACCATCTGTCCCATTGGTCAATAGTTAAAACTCTTTCAACCCATCCCTTTGGTCACAATAAACACCATCCATCCCATTGGTCAGTAGTTAAACCGGCAAAATACCTATACAGATGCTTTTTACAAACTTTCAGACATACGAACGAAGAGGGCTAAAGTCCAAAGTGTGTTCATTGGGCTCCCTTTTCATGTCCGCAACAATTTTTTTTTCTGCTCGCCAATTAATTCCTGGTAGTATGATTTCTGGTTGCTGCTCCCACTGCACAGCAGCGTAGCGTGCGTACTCCCAGCATCCTATTTCTTTGACCTTGCATATATCCTTAAAATAATGTTGAATAATGACTTGCGAGCATTTCAAGTTACGAACGTATCTCAGTCGTAAGTAGATGAGCGTCTGTATTTCTTCCTTTTACTTAGCGTTTCCCCAGCATCACATGGGCAAATCAAGATTTTTTATTTTTTTAGATGTTTTATTGAAATATTTTAGAGTACTTTTCTTTGGTTATATCAGTTGATACTTCTTGATTAAAACAATGCAAAAGCCAGCTATCTGAAATAATCATTGAAAAATAACTGTTTTAACTAAGTAACAGATATATAAATAAATAAATGCACAAAAGCCAGCAATGTAGGACTGATTAAATGATTTCTATAAACTAACCTCTCACTAAAATTTGAGTGTTTTTTTTTTTTTTTTTTGAATTACCACAAACTCTACGTCGAGTGTAATTAAATACAAAAGTCAAATGTTATACTCTAAATGATTGTCTGGAGCATGGGCATCTGTAAAAGTTTCAGTTTAATCAAGATAGACCAGCCATTTACCTATGCAATTATTCATGCAAATTTAGCTATCAAGTAAATGAATTAAAATTATATTTTGCACTGTATGCTCTTTGTTTCAAGAAAAAAAATATTTAATAACTAGATCAGTCATAGTTAGGACTTAATCAGCAACAATCAAGGCTAATTAAGAGTTTGCAGGAATGTGAATCAGTACACGTGATGATTTGGAAGTGGATTGAGCACCAGTGATTCAGATGCGTGGTCGGCACTTATGTTCCCTAATCTCTCAGCCTTTCCTACTTTCTATAAAACCATTCAGTGACGTTAAAAGCTTTACGGTGTTCTGGCTGGTTAAACTCCTGGCTTGGAGGCACCAAGCCCCAAACCTTGAGGGGCCTCGATCCCGGACTGTTTTCATGGAGCGCCATGACGCTGAAGTCTGGTATTGCCAAAGAATCGTAACATGCTTGTTATCTGGTTGAGCAAGAGATCTGGCTGATTTCTAGAAGAGAGTCGTATGTTACATCCTCATATGATTAAATGAATAGTAAAAACTAAAGTGATGAAATGTATGTTTTCACGCGATCTCAATCCTCCAATCAAACACGGTATTCGGGTCACATGCACCAATAGGGTGAGAGGAGCCTGCCGGTGGCTCAGACGATGTTGAACTCGCAGACGAAGGCCTTCTCTGCCTTGCAGCTCTCGTCGAACCACTTGCCGTTGGCCGTGGTGGAGAGCACGGCGCAGTTGTGCGTGCGGCCGCCGTCCGGCTGCCGGGTGATCTCCGTCTCCCAGTTCTTGTAGCGCACGCTGGAGCCCGACATGTCCACCCAGTGGCCCTCAGAGACCATGTCATTGATGCCCAGCCACAGCTGCACCTCAGGCCCCATGCGACGGCGCACATACTCGTACAGCTGGTCATTCTCATCGCCCGTCACAGGGGTGCTGAGGATGCCCCCCATGGCCATGCAGTCCTCGTTGGCCGCATGGTAGCTCTTCTTCGTGTTCTCTGCTAGGAAACACTTGTCGTCAATCTTGGTTCCTTTCAGGCAAACTGGATGGGGAGGGGGGGGGGGGGGTGACATCATGTGAGCTCAATACCTGGTTTCTACGACAATCGGAAAAACCAGCAAAATTCACAAAATGGCCTCCTACACATTTTTTATGGTATTTGTCTACCACACTGCCCTCTGCTATATGTACGACTTGAAAGGATAGGAAAGGTCAGAGGTCTTCCTGATTTATTTCTCTGCCCCATCTGTTGTCCTCCTGCACACCATAAAATTCACCCCCCGCCCTCCACGGAACCTGCCATCTGATGGGAAACATTCCCCATACTTCAGAGCCCATCCGTCTGCATCCCATGAGGCACGGCAGAGAAGGCAACAGAACGCCGAAGCACGGAACACAGTGAAACGGAACATGGGGTGGTCCCTGGCATGAACGGCCCCTAGCAGCGTCCATGTAATGTTAATATGTGATAATATATATCACAATATATTATACGATGACCATTTTCACCGTTTTCTTCTGATCCCCATGTAAAAAGCTGTGAAGATACCTCAAGCAGTCCCACCCATGCCCCCTACCCTCACCCATGCCCCCCCACACCCTCACCCCTCTGCAGGGCCTGCTGTTCCTTCAGCAGCCGCACGTCCTGCATGATGTCCTCCACCTGCTTCTTCAGCTCCTCAATGGCAGCCGTGTTCCCACCTTCTGGGTGATGGGGGTGAATGAGAAGGTACGGGGTGAGGATCTTTAAAACCAGCAAACAAATCCTCTGATCTGGTGTCCATCTGCCTGAAGAGCCTCATTTCATCATTCCGCAGCACCCTGTGGGCACCATGTCCGGACTCCCCCAGAAACCACCTCAAAGAGTATCAAAGACTATAGTTTATCAGTGAATCGCTGGATCTCAAGTTTGCAGCTGCTAGTGGAATTTTGTAGTCTTTTTTTGAAACACAAAATTTGACATTTAAAAATGAACATGACAAAATGACATTTTAGCAAATGTTTTGGTGTGAGGTTCTAAAATTCAGAGTGCGTATGTGTTTGTGCCTCTTCACGTTTCACGTGACACTAAAAACATGCAGCACAAAACATTACGTGTTTGCGCTCGATCCTGCTCTAAATACCTTTCTTGGTTTTTATTTTTGGGTACTTTAAATTGTTTTACACAAAAATCTTTTCAGAATGAATTTCATTTTGTGAAAGACTACATACAGCGATAACCAGGTATAAAGCAGTTGCATAACATGTCATAACGAAGAATCGCGTCTCAAATATGCTCCTTGGTTTTGCGGGATCTTACCTTTCTTTCCGCTCTTTTTCTTGGAAGGGGTCTCCTGGAAAGAGTGATGGGCAAGAAACAGAAGACAGAGCAAAACGCTCACTCGTCTGAGATGCATGGTAGCGCCTGCGAAGGAGCGCGGATCTCAGACCCCCGAGTGTGAAAGGCTGCAGTGCAAGATGCGCGCAAAGGCGGAGTGTCAGGAGTGAGGAAAAAAGAGGAGTCCCGTGTGTGTACCCTAAAACGCAGGATCGAAGAATAGGACAGCGGAGAACTATATGAACAGGGTCATGTTCGGCCAAACTTTTTATATTAAACTGATTCCGAGTCGTTTACTCAAATGAATTTGGAAACTGTAGCCTTATAACTATTTCTTTGATCACGAGGTGTAACAAGAATTTATGTTTTGACATTCTTGGTGTACCCTATTGTCATGATAGATTTCATGATTATGCATATGTAAACTCGCCCTTGATTTTCCGCATTTATAAACAGCATGCTTTTAAAAAGTCAAAGGCTTTCGTTAATTATTATTAATTGTTCCAATTAATCTTTCTTTGTTATGCTTAGCGTTAACCGGTTACAGACTGGTTCTGGTGTCGTTGTAATTTTCGTTCTTTGATTTTAATATGTTGGACTGGTATTTGGTCCGCATGCATAGCCCATTACTAAATTCCTTGGTGCTGAAATAGCGCATTGCATAAACAACAGAGGTGGAAATTTCCGGTCCAGAAAGTCAAAATCCAGACCAAGATTTTGTTTGAACCAACCAGTTGAGTACTCTGTAACTCATAGTAGTAATCGTTTCATTGCACGTACATTAATTTCGCCTTCCGATTTTAGCCTGCAGGGTTACGCAATGGAAGCGGTCCCAGCTTCACATCTGCTTAGCTTCAGCATGTCTGTTTGGAAAGGAGCACGTTGCATAACGGGTCCCTTGTGTCTGCTCGGTACATGCGCGTAAAGGCAGCCGATAGAGATGCATTTGTAGGCAATGCCAGAGGCCCAACAATGAAATGTTACAGTACCACCAAGTGTCCTAAAAAGTCCCCATTCTTGCGTGATACACAGCCACATCTGAAAGTACTCTACTCACCCTGCTAGGTTCCAGTCTTGAATCCCAAACCCCCAAACATGACCAATGGCTCTGTATATAGAGGCTTCTAGAATGACCACATATTTATTAAATGCCTCTTATGTAATGCTGTTCTTTTTGTGAGAGCATACAAGGACGGCCTCACATTTCAACTGACTGCTAGAACATAAAAACTGATTGAGCGTCGGTCCTCATTGTGAGTGATTTCCATAGTGTCATGTTCTGTAAGGGTATTTTTCATACTGGAGCATCAGCATTAAATCCACCATAACAAAGGACATTATATATAACACTGGGTGGTGGGGTCTGTTATCTCCCATAGTGAAGAAATGTGGTTAGATGAACTGGCTTCTTCACACGCATTTGCATATTCATGTGTATATATGGATGTGTGTCCTACATTAGACTGGCGTTCCATCCTGGCTGATTCCAGCCTCTCTCTAACTCTGCAATAGATAGGTATTTGTAGAAGGTGTATATACCAAACCACCAAGCTAATCAGCTTAATTGTACTTGCAGGAATACGTAGAGCAGCTGTAGAGACTGAAGAGACATAGCATGTGCTCGTTTGCTCCAGGCCTTGTTTTGTAGTCTGGTTTCTCGGAAGACTTGAGTCAATCTGCTTTTTTTTTCCCTTTCTAAGCAGCATCTGTCATTTTAACTGTGATTCTACTCCATTCTATGTGTGCTGCTTCTTTAATAAAAGACTATATTTAATGCAGTTTATAAATCCATCCACTGATTTCCCTGAGACAAACCGTCAAAGTGAACGGCCACCTACAGAGAGGCCGTTCCTAGCATCCTGTCTCTGGCTTTACACCGAGATCAATGCCCTTCTTTACAGTCAAACCATGGCCGGAGTACGGATCCACCTGCCATCCACATTTCTCGATGTGTAGATGTTGACCAGATATAGAAAGATGATGCCAAGCAAGCTACCAAATGAAGAATGAATCATAAGCACAATCTTTACAAAAAACTTTTTTATTAGAAATGTTCACGTGGTGTGTGTGT
>JAABNY020000136.1:24793614-24810415 GCA_015164015.2 Brevimyrus niger
CCCGTCCCCCTCCCGCCCCCCCCCCCCCCCCCCCATGATCCTGAGTAGGACAAATGGCTACAAGAAATGGATGGATGGAGTCGCTGGTTCGGAACTCGGGCGGAGGAGCAGATGATGCGCTGTGAGGGAGGCAGTTGGCCCAGCTAGTTTGCATACACAAACGAGGAACCGGGAACGCCGCGCGGGGCCTGTGCCAGCAATCTGGAAGTTTCTCAGATGATGGAGGAAGCCTGTTGGCACTCAGGTCAGATGGGCCTTCCATGTGGTCATCAGAAGAAGGGGCAGCTCGTGGTGAGGCTTCCATCTGAACAGGAGAGGGAGTTGCCCACAGCCATCATCAAGCTTGGCCAGACTGTCTTTCCTCTTCTGTTGGCTAAACTCTGTAATCCATTACGGCTTTCGAAGCCAAATTTCTTCCGCTTCAGAAGTCGCAGACATGGACAGACGAACGCCGAGGCTCCAAACGAATCCGAACGAGTCGCATATGATTAGTTTAGCTCGGATGTTTTAAAAACCGTGCTCCGTGCTACTCAGTCCAGTGTGGTGTTTCTCAAAACCTTCAGAGTTTTATGATTTTGTAACTTCAAGGAGAGATTTCAGCGTGATGAACCTGACAGATTCTGTGGGCTATTCCCCTGATGTCTTAAGGTCCTAGCAATGCCATTGGACATACACTAATCCTGCTCTGTAAAACAAATTTATGTTTCTTGAATTAACTCAAACTGACCGATTAGATACAATTTTATGTCTGACCATAAATAATGCCTGTTTTTTTTCCCTCATACACTCTCTTATTGAGGGACAAACCTGTCACCTAACTGGCTGTAATAGTTTTCTCCTCTGAAGCTCCCTTCACCTCGAATATGAACATTCATCTGTGTTCAGAGAACTGATACAGCAGTTGATCGCTGGCAGGCCTTCGCAGCCGGATCTCCTAAGCCCAAGGTGGCGTCATGCCGAGAGGAATCCGCGGCTCTCGTTCCCGTGGATCTCGCGGTCGCCGGAGGCTCGGTCAGCCGAGAGAGACTCCAGGTCACGGGGGCGGCCGTAACGGAGCAAACGAGCCGCTTGCGCGGATATCGCGTCATAGGGCGATCCTTCGGCTCCGACGCCGTGCCGGGAAACCAGGTGACGGACGTATCCGCCATGTTCCCGCCGCTCCCTCACCCCTCCCTCTCCCGATTTCCCAGCAGGCCCTTGGAGCGGCTGTGGTAGGATGAGGATCCCGACTTCGCGCTGCAGGGACATTGAGAGGCAGGCCGGCTTCCTCCGGCCCGAGCAGTGCGCCCCACCCCCTCTGCACGGCCCCCCCGCCGCCATGTGGTTCATCCGGGACGGCTGCGGCATCGTGTGTAGCGTCATCACCTGGCTGCTGGTCTTCTATGCTGAGTTCGTGGTGATTTTTGTCATGCTGCTGCCCTCAAAGAGTCTGGCCTACAGCCTGATCAACGGGGGCCTCTTCAACGGCCTGGCCTTCCTCGCGCTGGCCTCCCATTTCAGGGCCATGTGCACCGACCCGGTAAGCCCTAAGGTCCATCTCATCTCAAGTTACCTTCGTCAGACTTGACAGTTTGCCAGCCTTGTTTCTGTTAAAAAGTTTTTTTGTTTTTTTTTTAAATCCCCGGTTGTTTCAGCAGCATTTCCTGCGGTAGGTAGGGTCCCAACGATGACTTTAGCCCTCGCTCTCCGAAATTTCAGTCCCGTTCACTTTCTTTCCTTCTCCCAGAAGCAGATGGCAAAGTGTAGAGTCTGAAAGTAATTGTCAGATTAGCCAAAACCAGCCAAGCAGGCTGTAGCAGGCGGTGTGGTTGGTAGGAGGAGGTGTGGTTGGTGTGAAGAGATGTGTCAGTGGTTTCAAAGCCTGGTGGTCTCAGTTCATCTTCATAGGAACAAAGGGTTGATGCTCCACTGTAGCCTTTCCTATGCTTGCTGGTGGGATTTGCTGCCATGCAGGTTGGGTATTGATGCTGGGTGATCAGGTCCTGTTCTGTGAGCTTGTGCGGCTGCGACTTCACGGCTGAACTTGCTCCCAGATGTTTTCACTTCACAGTCACTTCACTTGTGGTCGACCAAAGCAGCTCTAACTGGGCAGGAAAACTGACTTGTCGGAAAGACGGAGTCCAAAACGGTGCCAAGCGGAAAGTGCTGTATAACCACCCATTCCGCTGCTAACGTTTGTTGCAGAAAATTGCACGAATGTATGCTCAGTTGTCAGCAATCGGTACAGCTTAATTAGGCCATCAATATGGGTGCTATCTACCTTTGGCTGCATAGTGTACAGCTGGGTTTGCAGATGTGAGCACCACGACCTGCTCTCTGTAGGGCGCCGTGCCGAAGGGGAACGCCACAAAGGAGTTCATCGAGAGCCTGCAGCTGAAACCGGGACAGGTGGTCTACAAGTGTCCTAAGTGCTGTAGCATCAAGCCAGACAGAGCCCACCACTGCAGGTAAGATGCTATCGGGACCCTCCTAGACATGCAGGTATAAGTCCTTTGGAACACCCCCCTCAGGGCAGACTGTGGTTGAGGGGTCACGGCAGCCGGGCCTCCCCATACTGCAGAAGCAGCCTGTGCGGCTGAGCCCCTCAGCGTCGCCCTCTAGTGACAGCTGTGTGCTTCCTTCGTGTGTATTTTCATTCATATACTGCCGGTCTGCGTTATAGATCCTCGGTGTTGTCAGTGGACCTGGCATCTTGCCACCACTCTCCCTTGTGGATGGGGATGACTCAGCAACTGGCTGTGGTTTGGGGGCGGGGGGGGGGGGTGCGCGCCCTCACTGCAGCATAAGGTCTGACGGAGCTGCCCCTTGCCGGCTGCATTGAGATCTCTCCTCAGTGCATTTCCAGCTCTGGATCACTGTAGTGCGCTACATGATTAGCAAGGGGCGGAACGTCCCTTTAATCACTCGATTTCATGGATGGATGGATGGAACTTTTCCCCTTACAATGCATAGCTGGGACATATTGTTAGCTCTCTTGGCGGATTGAGTTATCGTTGTTCTTATCGAGAACTGTGAAAGTTTGAGCCTTTCTCCATACTCGTCGTGCATTGCATTTGCCCTCGGAACTCAGATTCCGAGTCGGATTCCGAGTTTAGAAGCCGGAAGTGACGACATGCGCGCTCTGTGGACGTGTTGCTACGGAGTTTTATATGTGAAGCACCCTGCATAATGTGTTAAGTGATATTGCTAGCAATGGCTACCAATTAACCCGTCTGGAATTGGATTTCATGATTAGTCGGAGTATTTGTCGGATTTAAGGTAGTTTGGGTTAATTGTAAGTTAATGAAAATAAAGGCCATTTAAACTGAGGTACCTTAAAGTTGTACGACTAAGCAAAAAATCTTGCTTTTTCATATAAGTCCATGGTATTGCTACTTCTGTGGCAAATGGAACGTATCCGACTCGGTTTTCCCAAGTTTTTAGAGGATGTGATATAATATCGGAATCCCGAGGCAAATGGAATGCACCATCAGTCCCATCAGGAACAAAGCCAGCGCAGATCATCTCCTAACTAGCTGCTTCTCTCCTGTGAGGGACATTTGACCGTTGAGATCTCGAGTTGTTCATAATGCGACGTGAGTTGTGCCCACCTCTTCCTCATGCCCGCCTCTCCCTCACTTCTACACGGCAGTGTCTGTAAGCGGTGCATACGGAAGATGGACCACCACTGCCCCTGGGTCAACAACTGCGTGGGCGAGAACAACCAGAAGTACTTTGTACTTTTTACAGTGAGTGTCATCTGCCAGATGCCCCCCCAACACTCATCCGACTTTATGGACCAGTGTTATCTGTAGATGAACACATCACACACCACACAGATCCATCATCTGGCGGCCGTTTGGTTTTACACGTGCTCTGTGTGTGTGTTACAGATGTACATCGCTTTGATCTCTCTGCACGCACTGGTCATGGTGGCTTTTCACTTCCTCTACTGCTTTGAGGAGGACTGGACTAGTAAGTGATCGTATGTCTTTCATATCTGCAGTGGCCCGTTTCTCTCACCACCACCCATTTCACGAGCCCCCTCCCCCCATCACCTTCTTCAACCTCTCCCACCCAACCCGTGTTTTGGGTTTCACCTCCCGACCTACTTTTTCAGGGACTCCTTTTTATTTCTTAAATGGTTCTCAATTGGCAGATTTCACCTGCAGCCTCATTGTGAAATGCATGTTTATGAATCATATTCTTATTCTTAATGCAGTATTACTTTTTTTCCAGCTTAGCAAAAGAGCATGTAGAGATTTTAAGTGGTTAGAGCCACAGAGCTGCATGAGGCAGGGTATCTGTGGGATAGATTTTGTCTGAATTCTGATGCACTCCATTTTCCAGTAAGCACAACCCCTCATGCTTTAATTGGTTAGAACTTGGGGCTGTCGCACCATTTCTGTCTTTTTGATTGGCTGTTGAAGTCATGGAATGATGCACATCCATCACCATGGTGATAAAAACCACATCATACATAACCATTTATAGACAGTAGGACCAATTTACTACCACTAAACAGGAAACAATGTCCATAATAGGATATTTTATAGAACTAGTGAAAGAAAGCAATGTAGCTACATGAGAGAACAGTGAAATCTTGCAAACTATTTTTTTCTGCCTGTGCTTCATTTTTCTTGTACCCTTCAAAAAAAAAACACAACTGACATCAGTGGCTATTAGGACCCGACCCGAGGAGTCCCTCAAAATGCCTGTGTGAAATTAGCTATTTTTCTCATTTTTAACATGTGAATTCCTACATGAACTTTCTTTAATTATGTGACTGTGTTTCGCTTTTAAAGAAATTAATGATGTTCTTTGATCCTATGTGTTTATAAAGCATTGACACAAGTAGTAAATGCTTTACTGCTGTTTAGTATTGCTGTACATCTGTGCATGTTACAGATATTTTTTTTGATAGAATTCTTTTAAAACTGATTTAGGCATGCAACATAATTTTAAATTTAAAACTCAATTCTGACAATAAAATATTATATGGATTCTGAGAAGGTCTTGGAGGCCTTTGAATATTTCTATGTGCTATTTTGTCTAGAGGTGCACCGATCCCATTTTTTCATACCCCTGAACAGAGGGTATCAGCTGAAAGGAAAAAAAAAACGATTAAATGCAAATGAAAAATAAACGTATGACAAGCTTTAAAAAAATCGGCTACTAGAAGTATTTGTCCATTTGCAGCAAAATTTGTGAACACAAGCTATTTAAAGAAAACTGCAGTTGCAAATAAAATGCTAAAACTTTGTAATCGCAGCCCCTCGTGTATCACAAGCTGCAGCGAGTGCAGAAAACATCCCAAGCTAGCGACTCCCGAACCATCCATTGCTTTTTTGTATTAAGTATTGTCTTAAGTTGTGTATAACTTAAGAGACATGGGGCACACAGCCAAGCTCTGAATATCCATAGTGAAACTCACCCGCTCAACATTTTTAACTTGTTCCTCAATGAGCATAATCACTCTAGAGTGCCGTTCAGGCAAACTGTCTCAGAAATATATTTCTGATGTTCTTGCTCTCCTTTGCTTGCTAAGGGTATGCAAATGACATCAGAGCAGGCGGACGTCACTGCGCTTACATGCACTGAGCAAAAAAAACGACTTGAATGCTGCAAAATTATATCTGAATTGGGGGAGAAAAAGCCGTCCTGCGAATGATTGTACAAATCGATTTTATAAGAAATAGGAGCTTTTTACAGACTGCTCAAACTAAACAAGTAAGAATTGGACATGGATGTGTCACATATGGCTGATACCCACTCTGTCTAGTAGGTTTGATTCAGTGCCCATACCGATCCCGAATATCAGATTGGTGCACCTCTAGTTTTGTCAGTATACTGAAAACAGGTTCATTCTTACCCACTCACTCTGCATCTGATGAAGGCATTGTTCTTAGATCAGCAAAGACAGCTCTTAGAATTTAGCAGAGCCCCTGCTTGCTCCATGAGAAGTGATCAGTGTGGCCCAGAGTAAGGGAGGGTCTGTAGAGTAAGCCAGGACCACAAATCCTGTGGCTGGACGTGCTCTCTGGCTCCCCCTGGTGTTAAGGTCTGTTTTCCCCTTCCCCAGAGTGTAGTACCTTTTCGCCTCCAGCAACTGTCATCCTGCTCATCCTCTTGTGTTTCGAAGGCCTCCTCTTTCTCATATTCACATCCGTGATGTTTGGGACCCAAGTACATTCCATCTGTACCGATGAAACCGTAAGTGATCCCGACCTGACCTTCCTTGTCTTGCCTTTAAAATCCCCAACCCCTTAACCACGCAGCCTGCTAAAGGTGACACAAGGTAATTTCATTTGCTGCCACACTGTGACGCTGCACCAGTTGGGTGAGGAACAATACTCTCCTTAACTTCTTATAGAGAGTATACCAGGGAACCAAATTTTACATGGAAATCGTGGTTAAACCTGTCCTTGGCCCTTTCATCTTGGCTGCTCTGAACATCAGGTGAGTCAGCTTGGCTCATCTGTGTGTGACGCCATGGGTTCAAAGTAGAGAAGGCGGCAGCCCGATGTGAGGTGGTAGCAGAATGGAGCATGAAATCACTGGCAGAAGTCTACAATAAAACTGAATTGAGAGTAAAAGATTCTTTATTAAATGTGGTGGTTTTGAGTAGTTGGCGGTGGATACTGGAGGTTAGCTGTGGCCTACTGGAGGTAGGCGTGTCCGTACTGGGGTTTAATGAGGGTTGTACGTGCCTTTGTGTCCTTGTGTGAGTGAGAATGTCTGTCCAGAATCTGCCGTTCTCCCTGGATGGGTCTTTGTATAAATTTCCAGTACTGCTAATTCTTTGTGTTTCTGAAGACAGATGTTCTTTTCGACTTGAGCTCCCAAGCTGTGGGTGTGGCTTAGTGTAGGTACTATGCCGGATTCAGCAGGCGTGCTCCTGTGGACAGTGTGATTGTCATAGATGAAAGCATTTCAGCCTCAGGGTCTGTGCAGTCTGGACCCCGAGGATTTGTAGGCGTTCCAGCTCTGTTCGAACTTCCAAAAACGTAATTGTTGGGGGAGAAGGTTAAGCCGTTGAGGCTGGGCATACACTGTGCGATTTTTCGGCCCGTCTGGAGACGATTTTTCGCCCGTGCGATAATTCCTTGAGTTGGGCTGAATTTCAGCCTGATCGTGCGCCGTATATCGTATAGTGTACAGGATGTAAGGAGCAGCGATTCACCCCTCCCGACTGGGTCCCGACCAGCAATCGGATGATCATCAGAAAATCGAACCTCTTTGAAATTTCCGTCACCCATCGGGATATCGCGCTATGAAAGCAGAGACACCAGCCGACTCGCTTCAACCTGGGTGGGTTGTTCTCACTGCGCATGTGCGAAAACAGAACTGAAGTTTTGTACTCAGAAATGAGATTAGATATATGCGCACACTTTCCCGTTGCCAGAAACCGTACTGTAACAGAAAGCCTGTCCTTGGACTGATCGCCCTTCTTAGGTGAGTTTCCCTCTTTATGAAATGTGGAGTTACCCTCTCCTGGAAGAAACCGAAGTCCTCCACAGGCACAACCCTTCATGTCATCCGTCTATTTACACAAAACGTATATTAATAAAGCAAGGCAATTGAATGATGTTATAACCTGCTGTCTGAAATTGATTGGCGGTGGGATTTTACAGACTAAACACAACATTGAGATTTAAGGACCGTGATAAATTGCACTTGAATAAACACAACATAACGGGCCTGAACGTTTGAACAAGCAAGCAAGCAAGAACAGGCAGGCATGTTTTTGTTTGCGTTACTAGTTCTGTGTAGGTATCAGGCTGTCCACTATATAATTTATCTGGCGCTGTTTACCTCCAGTTCTCGTCGTGAAATGGACAGGCCATATTGTCCACGTCTTCCCAGCTGTCTTCTTGTCCATAAATTCCAGCGCATTTTGCTTTGGTGAGCATCGCCACTGACTCAGGTTTTTCTCCTGCTGCTTCTTTATCGATGTTTACAGTTCCAAGTACAGGAGTCTGACATTCATATTGCTCGTGTGTAGTCAGGTCGCACCCAAGTTTCGGAGCGTATAGTGTGCGGACATAAATCGTGAGCTTTGCCTTTTCATCGCATTAGTCGTACAGTTTGAGTTGGGTGTTTATAAAACGACTGGGGAAAATCGCACAGCGTCTGCCCTGCTTTAGAGTGGCGACCCGCCCAACTGACCAAGGCCAAGGCTGAGAGCCGCCTTCTGCTCTGAGTCCGAGTCCTCCTATACCAGAACCCTGAAGGAACCTGTAGGAGATGGGCACTTTTTCATGGCTAAGACCAAGCCCTTGCTCTCACAGGTCTTCCCGTATCTTCTGTCTTCACCACTCGGCTCTGCTGGTTTCTTTTATAGTGTAATTACGATCGTAGTTCACTTTATTCTGGTGGTGTATGGTTTGCCTTAACGAGAGTTCTCTCTTAGACCACAGGTGAGGGAGGGGGGTTATTAACTAGCTTAATTAAAGCCCCAGCTGTGTAACTCTCAGTATAATTTATAGTCCAAGCCTCCCCATATTTATCTGATGATAATCCTCCAGCATTCTGTCCTTTTCCTTTCAGTACAAAGTCACATTCTGTGTATAGCTGTTATAGGACAAACTCCTAAATGGATGCATGGATGTCGTTGGCGTCGTAGCAGCTGATCCAGCGTGAGACCTTTCTTCGTCCTCCACAGGGTCTCGTGTCCGTTACCGTGTTGCTGGTGTTACAGGTGTTACAGGTTCCAGTAGTTCCTACAGACAGCGAGTGTCATTTTTCTATCTGTAGTATTTCCTTCCTTTGGGGAACGTTTGTTCCTTCAAGCTGTGTATGTGCTCCATCTCTCTTTAGAGAAGAATTCCATTTAAAGTTGTCAATTTATATATTTAAACCAACCAGTTGAGTGTCTGGTACTGGTACTCAAGATCCTTTTCATAACGGCAAAGACACTAATTTGACCTGAGTACTGTTGAGAATAAAGCAGACTTCTCTGTTTATGTACATTCCCACTCTGTCGATGTTTATCTTCATGATACCGTGATACATGATACCCTCTGCAAGTGTTGGGGGGAGGGGTAAGTGCCTTGGATATTCTGTGCACTGTGACATCATGGTAACCTCATAGAGAGGCCCCGCAGGGGCTGCTCCTGGCGTGTTTATGAATAAAACCCTGCCTAACCCCCTGCTCACACTCTCTTTTCTGTCGCCTGCCTCCTGCTACTTGGCTAACTCTCACACAAGGGTCGGCATTGGACCTTGGTGCAACAGAACTTTCAAATAGCGTGAGCAGTGGATCAGTCGTGGATTGCGGGCTGTATCTTAAAAGCATTTATTTTTAGCTACGTCATGTCCCAAAATATTTCGCTAATCGGCATTAGTTGGTTTGTTTGGCTTGCCCACATTGACCCTTCAGTTAAAGTAATGCACTTGTCATTATCACAGCTTGGCTGAGGGTGTTGATCTGCCATATATTTCATGTAATTCTGTAACCACTCCAAGATGAATAGTTCGATTTGGTTCACCTGGAATCATACAGCACACGTCTGTCGCTTATTGAAAGCACCAGTGCAATTAGACAAAAGGGTTTAAGATTCTTGAAGTTATGTCAAGCCATAGAATACATGATGAACAATAGTCCGAAGGTATGAAAGATGTGATCATCATTTCACACAACGGCTCCTTTTAAAAATACAAATCCTGCTGCTTAGGTTCTCCTGGGTAAACTTTGTGGTCTTTTTTGACATTGAGATTGGGACTGCTTTTTTTTAATACTCATAGGAGTCTTACACAAAAATGAGTTGTGATTGGTTCAGAGATTCAGATTTATGAGGAGGTGGGTCTAAGCAATTAGAGGAGGTGGAACCAACCAATGAAATGTTTTGGTTACACCTCCTTTAGTTGCTTTTACACCTCCTGTACAATCTGATTGGTTATCTCTCTGAGCCAATCATTTTTCATTTTGCCTTCAAAATGATTTTCTTTAAAAAAAAAAAAATCTCACGAGCCACTTTAATAGGTCACATTCATGATTGACATCGTCACACCCGTAGATTCCTGGCTGTGTGATTTCTAGGGAAATGTAGAAGTAAATCAATATGGTTCAAAGTCTTTTTGACGCTTCAGTTCAAAACATAGTTTTTAAAATGCCATATAAGCTGGCGTGAGGCTTGCGGAGGAGTCTGAGGCGAAGCCTTCAGAGAGCCGCGGGGTTCGGAAGGTGGAAGTTCTTAGCATTGTAGTGACAGTGACCCGGTGATTATTGCTTACTGTTCTCTGACCCTTCCATACTGAAGTCTTGGTTGTCTCTCGTTATTTTCAGGGCATAGAGCAGTTGAAAAAGGAAGAGAGAAGATGGACTAAAAAGACTAAGTGGATGAACATGAAGGTGGTGTTTGGTCACCCCTTCTCGATAGGCTGGCTTAGCCCGTTCGCGACACCTGACCACGGGAAGGCCGATCCGTATCAGTATGTGGTCTGAAGGGCAGAGCCAGCTCAGCCAAGCCCACCCCAGTCGCCCGACCGCGTTGCCCCTTGCCCCAGTTCCTCATACTCAGATACAGACTCATGAGGGCGCTGTTGAGGACGATGCCGACCTGGATTATAACCTAGACTCAAACTCTTCTTCTCATCTTTTTAAATCTGTGCTTTGTTTTATTTCTCTGTAAACAATCGATGCAGAGTATTAACCTTTCAATATTTTGTTTACTTGTCTGCTTGTTTATTCTTTGCCTGAAACTGTGTACTGTTGTTAATTACAGCACTTCCTCTCTTTCACACTGGTGTCGCTCAAACCTTTGATTGAAGGGATGTCAGAACACAGGCCCTTTCTGATTGTGACAGCAATGTGTAATGTGATTGTATGAACGCTGACGGGAACACAGTGAGATTTCTGCTGACTGGAAATATGATCTCAGAGCCAGAACTGAGAACCCAAACTACTTGGCTGGTTGATTCAAAGCCCAGCTTATGATTGGGTGTTGTGCTGTCACCATTTGCCAGTCAGTGTAGTCTGGCTGATTTAGATTGCAGGGCTTTATGACCTCCCTTCAATCTGGGTTTTGATATTTGGTCCTACCATGTGACATGGCGTGAAGTACAGCTAAAGCTTTCTTGGTGCGCGTATGTGAACGTGGATCTGCTCTATGCACACCACGTCACATGACCACCACGATCTCTTCCTCGGTTTCTGTTCCAGCTTGACTCCCCACTTATAGGGCCCGTGAATGAATGGGTCGTTGCGTGTGCTTTGGCTCTCTGTGCCAGTGGCTTGTGTCTGTCAACACACCAGTGTTCTGACCCATGCAAGCTCCAGTGTGCCACAAAAATGACACTTAATGAAGAATTGAGTTGAAGAATACCACGATGAATCTTGAACTTTTTCCATAGTTGGGAAAATACTGAACTCATAAGAAGAGCTTGAATTCATCAACTGAACAAGTGTTGCCATTTTTTTGTTTTTATTAGTTATAAAACAAATTATTGTATTATTTTTAAAACGGGAATTGGTCAGCGATGAGATGTGGTGAGACAGTTTGTGAATTGTGCCACGTTCGCTGTCAGGTGTATAGCTGACTCATCAGCACCTCCTACAGGACTGCCACGGGATGGCTGCCAGTGCAGAAATGTTCTATTGTCCCAGGTGGTTTTATTTGCTCTCTGTTATATGGCAACGTGTCACTCGTATTATGTATAGACAGTAATCGGTTTGGCAGGGCTCTCGTCGCGGGGGGGGGGGGGGGGGGGGGCCCCGGCCCCCAAGGTCTTCCAGTCGGTGTCACTTTTGGCGTGGCTCTGCGGACGCTTGGAGACTAGCGCGGCGCTTCAGCGAGAGTCGTGACTCGGGGACCACCCCAAGTAGACCCCGCTGGCCACAGTTCCCAGACAGTGTCACGGCTGCAATGGCCCACGGAACTGGCAGGAATTTCCGGCTTAACGAGGTCCTTTGGTGCTACTACGTACCGCTAGGCCGATGTTCTCAAGCCACTGTGTTGCGTAAAGCAAAGCAAGGCTTTCGAAACGTGACATTTGTGGTTAAAGTGTTCAGTTTGATATACAGCGCTCACATAAAGTCTGGGACTCCTGCAAAATTCTGTAAAAATGCTGCAATTTTAACGGTCCGACGACAAGCAGCGTTTAACGTATTTGCGCACATCATCCACACAGACATTTTCTTTTTAAGTGTCATATTGTTTATGACTGACTCATTCCATTCTGTTCTTGCCCTTTTGTCATTAATCGCAGTGCCAGTCACTGGCTCCCAAAGACTTACTGAACACACACGTTTGGTGTTTAATGTTACTAATTAAATTCCTTTTTTTTCATCAAATTTATAAAGTGATGATATCTGTAATATTTTCTTTTGTAATATAATAATTTCACTGAATTAAGACTTTCTGTGAGCTCCGAGTAACATTCAGAGTACCGCGCACTGAATTATTTGCAATATAAAAGGATTGCCGACATGGAAAGATTGAGCTTCTGTGATGAGATGTATTTGTGAAGATTTGAATCTCGCTGCGCTGCTAGCAGTGATGTAACACCTTGGTGCTGGGTGGCAGTTTCGCGTTGTGGCGTAAATGCCCCCCCCCCTGCCCTGGTTCCCCTCCGGCCGTTTGCCAAGGTCCGTCAGCTTCTCGACCGGTACCTTTCCTGCGACCCGGACCTTTTCTAATCTCCCCTTCCCACATTTTTATCTCAGTCTGCTGCAACCCCCCCGCTGACCCTGAAGCAGCAGAACGCGGTATTAAACTCCATAAGATGAGATTGTGGCATGATTGAGGGGTCCGTCCTCAATCGCGCAGCCGGCCGCCCTGGGTGTCCGTTCCTGTGGAGACGGGAGGGGGGGGGCGGGGGGTGTCTGCGGCTGCATCCCCACGGAGACTGGCCTGGCCTGCCGTCCCATTCGCCGCAAGCGCGGCGGGGCCAGCCGTGTAACGCGCTTTAGAGAGAGAGAGAGAGTTGGAGGTTGATTCAGTGGTCAGCTAGGGGGATGTCGGTCAGCTGAGGTGAGGCACAACGCGCGAAAGCCAGCATGATGCAACCTGCGTTAAAAGAGCGCAGTCCTGCCACACGTGTCTCAGAGCAGAATCCTGCACGCGTTTAGTGAACATACCTATTTTTAATCAGGGCCCGATGGCTTCCTGGAGCGCCACAAACGGCGGCCGGCACGGCGTTACGCCACACGTTTAAGTCCTGAAAATGGCCGACCCATTTGATGGAAGGTGTTAAATTCCCCTTTGTATAGCTACAGCTAGCCTGATAAAAGATGGATTTAAAAAATTTTATGTAACATAATAACATCTGTAGTGTCTGTATGCATTTTTTAACAAAGTATCAGAACTTCTTTTTTTTTTTTTGCGACAACTCCTACACGACGTGTGAAATCAGGCTGTGCGCGCTTTTATTCCGAGAACGTAAACAATCCCACAAGCCCCTGCGTCCTTGCGTCAGCTACTGCCGCCATCCCACCTCCGCGGAGCTCGCCTCCCCGTCTGTGATTTCAGAGAGCGAGGATCCCGGGCTCGCCGTCCGGTGGGTCCGCGGGGCCGGACGCGACCTTACGGCGTAGCTAGGCGGCGTCTCGGAAAGCGGCTGTATCGCCTAGCAACCCGCTTGTCATTGGTGTATGGACGGCGACGGAGCCCCGGTGCCTCTGCACTGTTGTCACGGCGCTTTCGGCCCGGATTTATCACGCTGCCTCGTTCCCCTTGTGCTGTTGCACGGTGGTTTCATCATCCCTGTTTCATCACCATCATCACCCGCAGGCTCTCGCACGAGCGCCGCATACCGACTCGCCTCCCACAGGTGACTCAAGCTCTGGTTATCCATCATTAAGCCGCAGAGCCCCCGCCCCGCCCGCCCCGCCCGTCCCGCCTGTCCCCGTGACTCACCCCTGTCGGCACGCCGCTCGCCCTGGCCGCCCCATCCGACCCCACACGCTCTCTCTCTCCCCCCCCCCCCCCCCCCCTCCCCCCTCCCCCCCCCCCCCCCCCCCCACCCCCCCCCCCTCCCCCCCCTCCCCCCTCCCCCCCCCTCCTCCCGCGGCGCCCCCCTGCCGCCCCCCCGCTCCCCCTGCCCCCCCCCCCCGCCCCCCCCCCCCCTCTCTCTCCCGCGCCCGCCCCCCCGCCCCTCTGCAGGCCTCAGCTCACCTCCCGCCAACATCGCCACGTCCGCCGTGCCCAGCATCGTCACGCCCATCGTTAACGGATTCGCCGGCATCCCGCACCAGCCCAACGGGCACCCGGCGGTGGAAGCCGTGTACGCCAACGGCCTGCCGGCCTACTCCGCCCAGAGCCCCACAGCTGCCGACACCCTCCAGCAAGCCTTCACCGGCGTACAGCAATACACAGGTAAGCCCCGCCCCCCGGCATAATGGCCCCGCCTCCTTTGAGAGAGATCTGAAGGTTAGCCTATGAAAAGAGTAGCCCTAAATTTGAACTGAAGGTTACAGATATGTGGATAATGTTATGCCCCCCCCTTTCCGTCCCCGAGCGACACGCATCACTCCATTGACATAAATGTCCAACGACAGCCCGGCGTCCAAGGAAAGCTTCTGTTCTTCCCATGCAGGACTGTCGCCTTCATCCAAAACCCGGCCAACAGAACAGACCCATATTTGGCTTCTTTTTTTGGTCAGTATTTTCAGTCCAGTGATGTATTTTTGAATTCCTCTCTCCCCTGCCCCCCCCCCCCCCCCCCCCCCCCGAAATGAAGCCTAAGCACATTGTTTCTGATCTCTGTGTGCTGCTTGGCTGTGCGGCTACTTCATATCTCACTTCTTAGTACTTGCTGAGCATTATTTGGACACTGGCATGAGCCTCAATTTATTTCTCAATGTATTCATTGACAGATTGTGCCCTCCACATACAAAACAAACTAAGTGACATCATACTTAACAGCACGCTAGATCTTTGCAGGTCCTCTGTTAAGCTATGGGACATTATGTCAGTCAAAAACATCTGTAGAGCCAATGGCAATGTGCTCTTTTTCAAGTTCCTCTTTGGGGAAATACACGCTGGATACAATTTGTTACAAATGTCAAATTATCTTAAGTCCTTTATCTAAACTTCCCATGTGTTCAGCACTGAAAGCCATGGATTCTCAAAATTAATTACAAATTTATTTCAGTAATTAAGTGCAGATTTGATTTCCTTCTCTTCTCTTTCTTTCTGATGGGGAATAGTATTAGCCAAAACATAGCAAGCATGCCAAAAGAAAACTAAATTATCTTGTAAAAAGAGCATGACGACATTTTCTAAATGATTAAATGGACTTGACCAGAGGGGCAAGTTCTCTGCATTTTTATATTATTGGAGTGTTTTTATTGCAGTGGAACAACTAGGAGTCAACACCTTCAGCATGAGACTTTCAACATTAAACCTCAGAGGTTATTCCTTGTCTTTTTTTTAGAATCTAATATGAGATGATGGAAAGAAAGTAAAAAAAAAACAGGTTTGCAGGGACAGAGTTCCTGAGTGGGGTGAGGAAAGAGGGCAAAAGAGAGTGAAAAGTTAGGAGGTGGTGTTGAAAAGGACAGGATCAGACGAGGAGAGGAGAGAAGGGTATGAGGCAACAAGATTGGTGTGGTAGTGTTGATATGACCTTGGTGGTCCGGTGAATATGATTTCAGTAAGCTGTGCAGACTCACAACAGAGCCCACAGGTCAGGCACAAATAGCTATTTGTATCTTTTTACTGTTCCATGGCTTCTGTGCCTAGGTTTCTTCATGCTTGTGGCATTAGGAGGGACGGTGTCTCAGATTGGATTCAGGATATTTGACCGACTGAGCAGCAGAGTGGAAAAAAGTTCCAATCCCTTATTGATTAGTGATTCCATGAGCCTGAAATTTTTAAACATACTGATTTATTTCGTTTTTCACTGTACTGCACTGCATTTTTTTCCCCCATAGAAAAATATTTGGGCTGCTCAGTGGGTAGCACTGTTGTCTAATGCCTCCAGGACTGGGAATCGTACCTCTGCTTGTGTGATATCAATGCTTGGGGGGAAGGGGGTGTTACATGTCCTCCTTGTGTGGCACAGGTCTCCTCATGCAGCCCAAAGTCACACTATCAGGCTAATTGGCCCATTGAGAATGATTGTGTGTGTGTTTTGTGCGTGTTCCTGTGAGGGTCTAACATCACTATGCAGTCCAGGATAAGCTCCAAGCCTCCATGACCCTGACCCAAATGAGTGATTTAAAAGATGCTAAATATTAACAATGCAAACATTACAATATTTAAAACACCAGCTTTCCCTTTAGCACTGGCAGCCATTTTTAATTGATATCTGCATAATTTGTTGATATAACGCATAATACCCTTATATTCAATCATTAAAACTATTTGATTTACTATACAAGTTTGGTCCCATTGTTATAATATTTGATCCTATTGTTGCTTATCTAACAATGATAAACACCACCATAATTATCTCTAGGCTAAGCTGTAAAGGACAGTTTGTTCTTAAGTCAATGTTATCTTATCTATCTAATGCATAAGCTGTAATATCCATGCTATTAGATTAATGCAAAATGTATGGTTGATGGCAAATATTATGGTCTCATAGCAATAGGTTTTTGTCATCCCTCATGTCCTGCATATATTTTGCCTTGAAAACAGATATTCTTGCTATTTATGTTTCTCTGCTAACTTTTTCATTACAAAAAGCTTTTTACTTCAGGATTAATTGAGTGTTAAAACTAAGAAAGCATTTACATTTGTTTATTTTCGTTTGCATTTGTGATGAGCTGCATTATGAGCTCAATGAAACACGTACTCAGGGGCATCATTAGAGATAAATGGATTCGGGGCTGAGTCTTTACTGGGGGGGGGGGGGGACATGGCAAACTTACTTT
>JAABNY020000136.1:24810515-24838723 GCA_015164015.2 Brevimyrus niger
AAGGTTTGCCATGTCTGTGGGCAACAGTGAAGCAGCGGCATGACGAGCAGGCAAATCGAGGTCCCATGGTGTAATGGGTATAACGAAAATACCTGCCCTGATTGGCTGACTCCGTGAAACGAAGAAAGCGGGGTGGACAAATATTCGTCGGCTTCATTTTTTTTGAAAACATGCCAACGTTTCTCTCCTAATAGGTTTGTTTTTCTTGTATCATGGATGTTTTTTCCCACTTACAGCTGGCAAAGAAAATGCTTAGAGCCTGCCTGCCTACACAGGCTTGGTGTCCAGCGCTCTTATAAGGGAATTCCGTTCAGGCGCGAGGTTTCAATACAATATACTCATCCGGAAGTCTCTCTGAGGCTAGCATATTGTGCCATTTGCTGCCTTTCACTTTGAAAGAAAATGCAATAAACTTCTTTTTTTTCAGCCCTGTCTCCTTCCATCCTTTCCCAGCCAAATTCCCTGACTGCGTCTCTGCTTCTCCGCCTGCATTTTAGCGCCACTAATTCTTTCATCTCCGGTACGACAGGCGCGTCTCCACGTCATCGTAACCATAACCGTTACATTAACCTGCTTTCTTCCTCCCTTTTTCAGTTGTTAAAGTAATAGCTTGTCACCCCTCCCTCCCTTTAAAGTGACGCTATCAATCGTTGCTGCGTCCTTGCTAAAGCACAGTAGCTCCGGTGATTATCCTTACATCACACCCCAATGTGGTAAGATGCAGGAGGTAAGATCCAGCATAAGCAGTGGGAAATGCTACAATGTAGCTGCATTTCGCTATAGCCGGTTAGATATTTGTCCGATTTTAGGAATCCCGCTGTTTTAGTATATGATGCCCGCATGCTAGTGGAGTGTTCTAGAATGAGAGACGACAGGCATGTTGCATGGATTGCCATGTTTTTGAAGTAGAACAGTAGGCTGCAGAATATTGCAGTGTTGCTTAGTGGTTAGCAAAAGGTCACATTTTTCCACATCTTTTTTTTTTCCTGCATGCAATTCTTCTAGAAGCAGGATAGCAACTCCTTACCTCCCCTTACAGTATAATTTCCTTTTACCCAAGTATCCTTTGTAATAAATGCCTATGGGGTCTGTGGAATTGTAGGATTTTCTAAATGGTTCTGCATTGTAACAAGGGAAATAATTTGGAATATTTTGAAAGGAGTTTGAAATGTAATTATCTCTGAAGTTATCACCTTTATAAAACAAAAAACTGTATGTAAATTAAACATGATTACAAATGGCTGTATAATAGATTTTTTTGTAGTTTCACCCTGAATTCCTCTTTTGATAATAAAATGATTACTGCTGAGTTGCCGTGGTCGTCATAGCATTTTCAGATAGGCTTTCAAAAGGACGCCCCGTGGGGGCCTTTGCTGAGATTTCGGCCTGCACTGTGTGGCTCACAAAGTGGTGGGGGTTTGTTTCTGTGGCAGGCTATTGAGCGCCTGAAGGGGCAGACCCCCACCTGGGAGAAGGTGTCGTGCTGGGAGGGCATGGAGGAGGCTTTCGGGGGGCCCCTCTCCCTTTCCTGGTTCAGCCCCTTCTCTGAGCTCCGCTGCCGAAAGAGGCCCTCCCCCCGCGTCCACGCGGCGCCCACTGGCACCATCATCGAAGAGGACGTCATCGAGATCCCGCTGGAGTACTGAGACGGGGACACCGCCGGCCTTCCATGCTTTGGGGACGGTGAACCTGACTTGTAACTTTGGTTTCACTTTTTGACTCGTGCAGATCCAACGTTGCTCGTTGTACAGTATAGCCACACTCCGGTCTGCAAAGTCAAACCTCAGTAAAGATTCACTCACACTAATGATAACTGGATGGACAACACCCACCTGAAGCTAGTTTACTAATTTCCAGGTGACAGCAGAGCTGCTTAGATGCTGTCCAAGCTAATGCTCCAGAATGCATACATGTGTAGAATAGTTTGTATTTATTTGCAATGTGGCAAAGACGGACCATGTGCCTTGTGCTGTTAATGACCAGCATTAGTCTCGTGGGAGTTTTACTTACACAAAAATGTTTTGAGGACAGATTGAGAAGTGATTGGTTTAGAGAGTCAACCAATCAGATGTTTTGGTCCTGCCTCCTGTTATTGCTTGGACCAACCTCCTCTACAATCTTATTAGTTATCTCTCTTAGTCAATCATCTTTCATTCAACCCTCAGTACATTTTTGTGTAAGTGAATCTCCCGTCAGTGTTAACTTGGCCCCGACGGGTCAGTATCTGGGTGCAAGCAGGTAAAGGGGCACAGGTATAGTGCCTTTATCTTTCAGCTTAGACGCATCTTCAGTGTACTTTTTATACACACTTAAATTAATTAATCATCATATCAGCGTTTTGCTACATGCTGCTACAAAATGAGGCGGGGACCACCATAAGGTCTGTTCTGGGGAGGTGCTACAGGTGTGTAGGTCACAAGAGTGGAAGTGGCATTACAAGTGTAAGCTTCATTTGTGTGACAAAGACAACTGGATCTGGTAACTGGACACGGTGTATCCTGTCTGCTGAAGTTGATAACACCTCAATAAAGTTTACCATTTTTATCACCCCCTCCCCATTGTGTGCCTTTGTCTAAAGAGTTGCTGAATGTCCATTTCAGTTTTCTAGGACCCCATTGGTGAGCAGTCCTCAGTGCTTGCCTCTAGACCAGGGGTCTTCAACTCCAGTCCAGAAGGGCTACTATCCAGTAGGTTTTCTATCCTACCTGGCTTCTGGTAATTACCTGAGAACAGGTGTGGCTCATCAGAAGCCAGGTAGGATAGAAAACCCACTGGACGGTAGCTGGAGTTGGAGACCCCTGCTCTAGAGAGGGCTACAGAACAGAGCAGAGACTGTGTGTCCGATCCTGAGGGATTAACACAGGTCTCCTGCATCCCTAATTACTTCTATGGGAGGCAACAATGAGAGGTTACTTACAGCTGCCACTCAAAGCTAAGAACCAATGAGAATCAATATGAGCAAAGGGGCGCCTACTGAGGACCAATGAGAGCAAAGGGCACCCATTAAGGCCCAATAGGAGCAAATGGGTTCCCATCTGCCTCCTGGAATGTACTGACACTGTGCCAGCAGCAGACTGGAGCCGTCAATGAGCTAAATCTTAGACATTTTGTTTTGAGTAAAAACTACGTCAAGTTCTTTTATGTAACAAGTAAAATGCAAGTTCTATGTATCCTACACCTTACTGCTAGGTATCTGTATGTGAGAACAAAGCACACCTTGCCAAGTCATTAACCCGCTGATTCCACCATTTTATCCCTCCAGCTTCCATAACCAATCATACAGTAGAAGGTCACAGTGAGGACAGGAGGCAGGGGCACCATGCAGGGGGTGCCAGTCCTTGGCAGGGCAAACACTCACACAGCAGTGCACTCTGGGATATTTCAGCACAGCAGTCCAAACCGCACGCCTTTGACCTGTGGGAGGACACCGCATTAGCCGTGGGGAAAATAAGCAAATTATTGTGGTGCCCGAATGCTGGAGGTGCGAAGATCCCAGTGTGCTGCTTCGGTAATTAACAGACCATAATCTTGCTCACTCAGTTTGGATATTTAATTTTACTCTCCTCTTCTAAAACTAGCTTTCATGTTGAACTTGTGCCTGACTTATTTTACCATTTATTTACCTTTTCATCAAGCTTTTACACAATAGTGACAAGTACTGTATTGTGAAACAGAAACTGGCAAATACCTCTGAAGCTCCTCTTGAAGCTGATGGCATAACAACTCGGTGGTCATTGGCAGAAAGGAGAATCCCAGGCCGCCTGTATTCTCCTCCAGTTATCTATGGGGTCAATTTGACCCCACGCCACGTGTAACATCTCTAAATAAATGATTGACATAATTTTTCGGCTTCAAATTCAGTGACTCCTCCTAATTTGATGGGGACAACTGGGCAAACATAATATTAACATTTTGTTGTGTTGTGTTGTGTTGTTATGGCCATTTTAAAAAAGCTAATGTGTTGAAAATTTTGTTATTTCTGTGCTCAGCATCATAAAATCCGTCTGGCACACCAAAAATTGTAAAGGAAACAAAGACCTTGCAAACGAGTGTAGGTAAACATGATTAGCATGATTAGCATGATTAGCATGTCTTTAGGATTCACTTCCACAGTTATGCACATGGTTGAAATGTGGCAGTGTAAAACAGCACAATGCTAATGCTAACTGCTATGTGTGGGTTTCCATTTTCATTGCGGCATTTCAGTTTGTTCTGTTTTCCTAGGGGAACGTGGTACAGGGACTGATGTGCACAGAACAGGAACCATGAATTTCCAGAGCGACCCAGTGAGCCTCTGCTAATCAGACATGTCACGGCATGTTTAATCTGAAAGGTGCTTCAGCTGACAAACTACAGCAGCAGGGGAATAACCATATATTACGGGAGCAGGAGGGAGTTGTCCTTTAAACCTTCTCGGAAGCACACAGCCTTCCCACTCAATCCACTCTTCAGTAATAAAGAAGCCCGAATATTCTAAGAAAATCCTTTTTTCCCCTTTAAGCACATCACCCTGTCACATAAGTACAGGACTTGGGGAGACTCAGCATCCACTGTCTCAACTGTCAAACCAAACCATGAACAAAACATATAGAAATGAATCTCCAGGCTGAGCCTCTTTGTCAGTATCTGGCTGTCAAATGTGTAACAATGTCATGATGTTATTTTCAGGCAGTTCTATAGCAGTTACTGTAACTTACACTTGCTGTTCTTGACATTTTCTTCTTGCTGCATTTGCAGTACATGTAAAATTGGTGGTATACAGTATTGTTCCTTGATAGAACCAACTAACCAACTCTCCATCCATCCATCCATCCATCCATCCATCCATTAATTTTCCATAACATAGTACGGGCTCATAATATCAATAGAATCAATATTTTGGAAATATGCCTGTCTCATGACGCAAGTAATTTCGCAACTTGTACACATTGAAGGTTAAACTAATTTTAAAGGATGATGCACTATAAAGGTTTATCAGGAACAGAGGTGAACATTTCAGGTCCAGACAGTACAAATCGATATTAAGATTTTGTTTCAACCAACCAGTGTTGGTCTGGATTTGTACTTCCTGAATGTGAACTTTCCACCTTTAATATATTGGGCACTCTCCTGTTACACGTATTTGCATGTTTAATGTATCCTCAGAGGTGCTGAAGGCAAATGAAAGGCAACTAAAACGTGTTATACAAAAATAATTTGACCTTCACCCACCAATGACAGACTGGTGTTTTTGGTGTGTCACATGACAGACACCTGTGTCAGCCAATCGTGATGATTCCTGCTTTAACAATTCTGATCTGGTTGGTGAGGATACCAGCTGGGATTGGGGTGCAGGACATCTTGGAGAGTTCCGGTAAAGTCCCCAGCAGGTTACTTTGGCTCTGAACAGACTGTGTGCACCCATCAGTCATTTCGTGACAAATACTTAATTGAATCTTATGTTGCTTACCTTTTGCTTCCATCTTTTTCCATTTAACTACCTTTCATCTTGCTATATTTAGGTGTTCTCCAGATTCACTGCCTTTCGTCACATTTTAAATGTGTTATGGTTGAATACCTATAGTTGAAGGAAGCTAATTTGACTGTATTAAACCTGTAAAAATATATTGCATATCCATCTGTCTTACATTCCATTCATTACACTCATCCAGTAATGCGTAACAGTGAGTTCAGAGCCTCCGTGAACAAATATATATGTTAAGTAACCACATCATGTTAAGCTAATCAGAGTCTGAGATGGACGATCAGTGTAAGTGCATTCATTAGTGTAAAAACAAGAAAAGCATATCATTGCAAATCTTCTAACCACTAGAAGAATGTGAGAGCTAAATACAGCACTAGATTGTAATACATGCATAACATCAGCATGCTATACTTAGTTATAATGTTGGCTGTCATATAGAAATATATATGATAAAAAGGTAGGTAAGTATATAAAGTAATTCCTGATGACCTTTAGTACTGATTTGAGAAGGTTGTGGGTAATTAGTGTGACATCAATGTGGATCATAACACAGGGTCTTGGTCTAGTGGAATAACAAGCCACACATTTTAATCAAATGGCCATTTGTGATTGGCATTGCTAGTGTTTCCTTTGAATGAAACCTATGTATTGACCTAAAGATAGATGGACAGTAAAGGGTGACACATTAGCCTGGCTCAGTAAAGCCCTCTGCATATGATCTGACCCCACATTTGGTGTAATAAAGGCACCAGCACGTCGATCCTGGGGGGTGGTTAGCTTCTAGCAAAGTCTGAGGCTTGACTCTAACCCAGGGTGATTTGCTCTGCATTAGCCAAGGAGGCTAATGGGTTTTCCCAGAGGGCTACACTGCTTGCAGATTTGGTTGCACTAACATAAAATGAAACTCATTAAATATTTACTACAGTTATTGCTTTTAATGCTCTTGGCTTCATGACGACACAATCAAATGTTCTTCCAACCAAGAAAAGCGAAGGTAAGATCTTGCTTCACAGAGGTGCCAATAATCCTCAGACAAGAAGACTTGTTGACAGAATCACTCATTTTGTGTACATCGACAGTATTATAGGGACATTGGAAAGTGACGATGGCGTCTTTGGTAAAGATGAAGCGAGGCTTATCACTTCACACTATGGTGGGGACCCTGACGAGCGGCTTCTCATTTGTCTGTGACATCCGTGGTTTCTCACTGGAACTACAGCGCCTGAGATGATCAAGGACAATAAGAAAACGAGCAGATACTCAGGACATTGAGGTGAGGACCAGATTTGGGGACATACTGTATGTGACATAAATCCATCAGTATCTGGCACTGTCATAAATAATGCTTCCTTTTTAAATCACATAAATGTCATCTTTTTGCATTTTCACTTCATCAACTTTAGCTTTTTCCACAGAAACCTGATTTTTTTTTCCCATATGCAGATGGATGCTTTGCAAGAGCAATTTAAACTGAACTGTGGAACTCCTCAGCCTTCAAGGAAAGTCTTCAGTGTTGGAGGCTACTCCCTGAAGCCCTGTTATAACTGCTACAGCAGCTGATAGCAAGCTAAAGTGATCGGGAAATATGTAAATGGTGCCCCGAGCTCAAGCTGCAGTCCAAAAAGGCCAAGATGGTCTTCCCCAGAGGGGGACTTTACTCATGCTATAAAGAGGGTGTGATCGATAACGTCTTCAACAAAAATCAACATCTCCCATAATGTAATTGCAGAAAAATGGAATATAATAATGCAAAGGAGAATTACAAACAGCAATTTGTCTGAGATCAATGCATTGATTTCCCAGCAGCTCATCTACAGATCGCTTCATTGGACTCTCTCTCTCACTCCATGATTGACAGTCCTTTTGATCACCTATGCTACACTCTGGAGTTCCAGAATGTTTCAGGGACACCAGATAAATGCCCTGTCCCCCCACTCCCTCATTTATATTCAGTACATGTGTTTGTGTGTGTGTGTGTGTGTCAAGGGGAGCATGATATGATATATGTGAAAATAAGCATTTCAATGTACCTATACAAACCACAATTAAAGGCATAATTTTATTTTATTTTTAAGAAGAGGCACTGACAGAGAGACACTCATGATGACCTAATATCTGACAGCTTCTTCACAGTGATTATATTCTTGTCATTGTATGCCTGGAGCTGAGCATCTGACCTGAGGGCGAGAAGGAGAGGTTGCAGTGGCCAAGCCCTACAAGGTCAGCATGGGGGTGGTGGGTACCTCAAGGGAGACAGAGCTCCATCAAGCTCAGCACTCACGTGCCACCAGATAGGAAGGTCCTGAATGTACCATCTTTCTTTTTCGTTACTCTTCCCTCATCACAGGAATCTACACAAATACCAAATGTGTGTATGATGTATTAAGACTGTAGAGATGCATCCAGATATTTGATTGACAAAATAATTGGGCAACAGCTACTCTCGATTCTTGTATCATAATGCATGGCGGGATTACCTCCTGCAGGGTGATGTAATGACAGGAGGACCTTCACCCCCCCCCCCCCACCACACACACACACACACACACACACACACACTGCAGAGTGACATCATCTCTGATGTTGTGACCTTGTACTTTGGTGCTAATGTTTTTACCCATAATCCTGCAGTGTACCCTCACCCTGGTGATCTCCACCCAGACCAAGCCAGATGCTCACTCACCTTCTACCCTCTGCGAACACAAACTTTATGTAATGTAGCACGCGAACCAAGTCATTCTTTATGGCCTCTTTGGGCAAGACAGGGGCAGTGATGATATGTCACATGATTAACGGCTGCAGACTAAAATATATGACCCTGTAAACTGGGCTAATGCTTTCTAAATGGAGTTTTTGGTGATGTTGCTGAGCCTCTTGTTTCATAGGGTGATGTTCCTATCAGTGTCATGCCCCAAGCTGATGTTGGAGACACATTGACAGATACTCCCAAGCGGGAAGAGGATCAGGAAAAGTCACCCGTATTTATAAGGAGAAAGAAACTATTTATAGGAAAATTATTATCCTAGGCAAAAGAATTAACAGGCCTGGAAATGAAATGCCAAATCGATACTATTTTTTTTGTTTCTTAAAAGGAAAGATAAATAAGAGCCAACATTTTAAAAGAATTCACATTTTAACAGGGGTGGATAATTGAGGTCCAAAACCAGAAATCCAGACTAAAATTCTGTGCTTCTGACACTTCAAAGATGACTGGTTGGTTGAAGCAAAATCTTGGTCTGGATTTGTACTTTCTAAACCTGAACTTTCTAACTACCTCTTTTAATGGAACAGTTCTGTAATACCTTCTGCTCTGGGTTATGAGAATTTATATATGATCCTTACTGACTAAGCTACAGAAAACACATCTGAGAGAGTCAATCTGTCACATAGTGGCGCCTAGGTCTTATTTTTGTGCACTATGACTTGCAATGCATGACGTTAAATGGAGCTGCCCTGCGGGCCACAGAACACCGTCGGTGTGAGATGCTGCGGTGAATTACAGAGGCAGCCTTTACTGTAGGTGATTCAGGTTTCCTCTTTGGAAAGGTGAGACGTTGGCACGCGATCCCGTCGCTGAAGCGTGATGCCAAATCTGTCTCTACTGCCCATGCTGCCCCCTTCTGTCCATGTAAAGGAAAAATGCTCTAGTGCTGAGAACCCCAGCAAACACCCAGCACCAGGCCCTCGTCCCCAGGCAGACTGAAAGAGTTGCCTATTCCATTTGGCCGGTACCTCCCTTTCAGTTCGCTAGTATAAATATGTCCCTGGATACCCCTTTGCATTCTGTATGAACCAGAAAATGGAACAAATTGTAACAAAATGGAACAAATTGTAACAAAACGGAACAAATTTGTAACAAATTTTTAGAATTTGTTGTATTTCTGAATTCAGTGGTACCTCGGTTCTCTAACTTAATCCGTTCCAAACTCCAGATCGAATCCTAAAAAGTTCGAGTTATGATTGAATTTTTCCCATAAGAAATAATGGAAAACCAATTAATTGGTTCCTGGCCCCCCAAAATTACACCTAAATATGTTTTTTAAGCATTTAAACAGAAAATGAACAGGATAAAACAAGAAGAGCTTTTTTTTCCAATGGCTTCCAAAACAATAAAGCTGTTATCCCAACATTACCCCGTCCTACCCCGATGGTCTGTTCTTTCCGTGTAACACGCCCCCTCGTTAACCTCGCGTGGGATCCCTATGTGATCAGCTGTTTCTGCTTGTTGTCATTAGTCCTCTGTAATAAGTCCGCGTTTCAGTTTGTTTCCTCAGTCCTGTCAATGGGTGCGTTCGATTTGCTTACAGCGCTGGCTTAAAGCAACACATTCTGACCCTGACACAATGCATTACGGTTAGACGCACTGTGACCTCTCACCCGGCTGCACAAACTGGAACCGCCTCCTTGACGACACACCTTTACCCTTATTGGCTGACGAGTTTAGTTACACACATGACGTTTGTATCTCAGGCAGTTACGATGCGAGGAGCTCTCGGCTCATGTCCAGCCTGATGGTGAAGGCCTGCTTCCACTATGTGTGCTGCAGTTGGTCGCTGAGCTCCTCCTGCTACCAGAAGTTTAGAAACTTCCAAACTCAATACACACACTTACACAGAACCACCCCTGCCCAACTTGGCACTCTTTCACATGGAGACACTGAAATTCATTTCTATAAAATTATTAATACTATTAATGCTAACAGTGTTACATTATTAATCAATTCTTCAGTGAATAATGGTTCAGCGAGGAGAAAAAAATCAGTTTGAAATGGATGAAAAATTCTGCATCTTAAATTATCTGTCACATTGTGTAATTTGAAATGTGTACGTAGAACAGTTGTGTTCAAAATGTCCTAAATTAATACACGTTCTCCAGTCATCTTTGGAGTGACTTTTGACTGGATCTACAAAACAAATGATTGATATATGTGATATATTACCTGAAATGTTCTTCAGAGTTATCCTACAGATAGTGAAAGCAACACTATCGATGGACAGGATTTGGGGTAATTCATGCTATAGAAAATTCCCTCCTAAAAACTTCAGCACCATTTAAATGTAAATTTCATGTCAGGTGTTACATGCTGCTGTAAGGTCAGGTCTGCCCATAGCAATTCTCCACCCAGTGAGGTAATGTAGTCTATACTCACATACCTCAGTCTTTGTGAGCAGCTGAAACTATATCTTATTGCACAAAAACATCAACACAAACTTTCCTCTCACATCCATCCATCCATCTATCCATCCATCCATACCTGCTTGTCCTATTGAGGGTGGTGGTGGGGTCCAGAGCCCATCCCAGAGGCTACACACACAAGGCAGGAAACAACCCATGACGGGGTACCAACCATCACAGGGCCCATTCACACACTATTCACTGGCACATCTATGGGCAATTTGGTAACTTCAATTAACCTCAGCATGTTTTTGGTCTGTGTGAGTAAACCGGAGTACCTGGAGGAAACCCCATGATGACACCGGGAGAACATGCAAACTCCACACACGTGGAATCCCAGAGGAGACTCAAACCCAAGTCCCAGAGGTGTGAGGTGACAGTCCTAACCACTGCACCACCATGCCCCTCATAAGTTATGAAACTATCTAGTGCATATGCTGTGTTTGTTACCTTATATGCCAACAGGACGGGCCTTTTGGTAACTGCTGATGAACAGTGGGCAGACTACTTCAAGTAACGGGCTCAAAATTATTTTCGGATAATGCAATGAAGGTTCAAGGCACAGTACTGAAAATCGTGGGTTCAAACCCAGAGTTGGGCCTCTGAAGGACTTGGGTTCGATAGCCAGCATTCAGGATAAAGTGGTAATACAATTAAGAACTGCAAGAATAGTTATCAGGCAGGTTTGCTGTAAATGAAAAAAGGATTAATTCAACACCATCTCCATGCCTCTCTTGCATTCGTAAGCAAATAGGAGACTTTGCAAACAACAGTTCTCTGGTTTGTAGTATTTGACTAATGGTAGCGTATTTATTCTGCTACTTTCCTTTTCATCTAAAGATGAGCCAATGGAAGAGGAAGTGTCCCTCTGACTTATCCTCTAACCTTGGGGTTAAGTCAAAGTAGAGACAAAAACTGTTTTAATACTTTTGAATTGGAAGTTTATTTAAAGCACTGACACAGTACCTGTCTCAAGCATGACATCAGATTACTTAGTTCAGTTTAAAAACCGCTTTAAATAAAAAATACATTTACAAGTTTTTCCAAATGCACATCTGACACAGGTTCTGGACAAGGTTTTAAAGGTTTGACTCAAATATGAGTGTAACAGAAAAAAACCTTTACAGTCCTTAGAACCTTCATATACAGCTCTGGAAAATAATGAGACCTCCACTAATTTTTCAGTTTCACTCATTTTTCAATTTAAAATATAAATTTTTTTTGCAAACTCCAACCTGGCTCTTTCCTGTTTCTCGTTAATTAAGGGCTTCTTTCTTGCTTCCTTCCCTGCTTGTAGCCCTTTGAGATCTTCTGATGTAAAGGGCATTATAAATAAAATGTATTATTATTACTATTATTGTTATTATTATTATTATCATTGTTATTATTATTTATGGGTCATCAGTCCGGCTTCTACAAGTCTGACACAAACTGCCCTAGCTGTGAACTTCACACCATTTAATGCTCCCCATTGATTTTGAAGGTCACTTGAGGTCTTCCAGTATATTCTCATCTTTGACATCAGAAAGTTGCCTTTACCTGCCTAGTTTTTGGTTATTGCAAGTGTCTCCTGCTTCACCCTGTTCTGCTGTCTTTGAGCCTGGAAGCAGCCTGCCTCATAGTGCAGCCTTCTGCCAGCAGAACCAGGATTAATCCAGGATTTAAAAATGCAGATTTTTTTTAAAGAGTGGTCTCTTAATGTTTTCCAAAGCTGTATGTTTCTTCTTATATCATTTTAAAGAAGAGTGCCCATATAGGAGACTTATTATTGCAGCCTTTAGAACAGCGTTTCCCCAACTGGTCCTCGGGGAACCACCGGACAGTCCAAATGTTTGCTCCCTCCCAGCTCCCAGCAAAAATGTGGACTGTCTTTGGATCCCAGAGAACAGGATTGGGGAACCCTGCTCTTACAGCCTGCCAAATCACGCCATGCACAGAGAACGGTCTTGGTTAGCTTATAGCATTGTGTTCGTTTCCGGAGCTTCTCCTGCCTGGTCACTTCTTCTCCTCGGGGCGCTCAAGCTGGAGTTCCAAGCTAACGGCCCGTTCAGGCTTCCTGTCGCCGAACGGTGCCCTCCCAGTCTGCACTCCAGCTCCTGCTCCAAACTGGAAGACTGATATTGACATAAAGAGAAGGACGCAGTCCACAGTGCGCCACCGAAACGAGAGGCGCCAATGAAGGTTCACGGGACGTAGCGCTAGGGAACGGACATATCACAGAGAGACACGGCTCTGCTCTGGGTCCCGACACTTAACCTGCTCTCACAGCACGGATAACAGGAAAGCAGAATGAGACAGGCCCACAGGGGACCCAACCGATACCTGTGGGTGCAGCTTAACCAGCATTTAAGCGATGGACTACCATGCACCAACAGCATGGACGACAGAATGAATTCTACACAATCTAAAATTTTCTGGCACAGATGGGGAAACGTTACAGGGAGTCCAGCAAAAAAAAAAAAACACTACCACTGTTGGAAAACGGGACGGAAACTACACAGAAAGAACCGACCCCTCATACAGTGGTGGGGGTTAACACCAACCCGACATTGAACAGGACCTCCGACTTTGTTCCGAGCGAGTCTGAAAAAACCAGACCATTTCCATGATGTTATTTGTTGCTCTAAACCACGGTGTCTTGGAGACAGAGTTCAGACGGCGAGAATCACAGGAGACACTTGGGCAATGGGGCTGCCTGGTAGCTACACGGGGAAAGTCGGCTGCTCCACCTAACGTAACGTATTGCATGCATATATATGCAGGTGGGTGCCGAACACAACCGGCGGGAAAAAGCAACCGGCGCACAAATTCCATTCCCGAGCAAAGGTCGCGTGTACAGACCTCATTTCCCATAACTGCTACTTTCACAGTGTTTTGCAATGGTGCGCATATCTGGCACACTACGGTGTATAGACAGCTCACAATGTCACCCACCCTGCCTAGGCTAGTCTGCATCGTTGCCCGGAACAGACTGAACCTCGTGAAAGTTGGTCCCTTAAAGTAGATTCTGATTGCGTCAGGGGATACCCCTACATTCCTCGCAGTGGGAGTCCCAGCCTTCAGGTACAGAGCTAAACACTCATCTGTCTGTACAATCAACCACAGGCTCACAGTCAACGTTTGACTCTAAATGACAGGGACAGGTGTCGATTTTCTACGACCAGCAACCGTTCACGTCTAAAAATCTGTCCTCGACCGATGGAGAGAGATCTTCGATGGAAGACGAGGAGCTGCAAGGTGAACCATATCGCAGAAAATTAAAACCTGCCCCCTTTATTGAGCCTGCAGTGGCCAATAACCCCTATAAGTGATGTGTTTAAGGATACAATAATAATATTTGCATTTGCCATAATAGATTCTAGGACATCTGCCCTTCTTGGGTCAGAATGGTATTGCAGCAGCACAAGACTTAAAATAGCAGTCCAAGTCAAACAAGAATACAATACCATACTGTGGTATAAAGAAAAATGGACACTCAGCCAAGGATACAGAAGGGACAGGAGGACCAACGATTTGTTTCGTGTTCTGTTTGACGATTCCATGGTGACGGAATTCATGTACTGCAGCTGAATGGTAAGGTGTGAAACTGACTCTTCTGTGCACATTTGCATACTGGCTGAAGGACCTAATTTTGACCTCAATGTTACCACAGTGCTGCTGTGAATTCTCTGTCACCATAAAAACATCACAGACCATTAGGGATTGGCTGGCTGGATGTGGTGGTCCTCCTCCTTATTGGTTGCCATGCTGGGTTGCTGTGTGGGCGGGCTCTCAGTCCTCCTTCTTGGCGCTGGTCTGCTGGACGTCACGGGGCACTGAATTGTGAAGCACCAGGAGCCCTGACAAGGTGAGGGAGATGCCCACCCACCACAGTACAGCGTGGGTCTCCCCAAAAATTAGCTGCCCCAAAAATGCCTGAGAAAAAAAAAAAGATCTAATTAAATGACTAGCACTGAGTGCGTCCTGGTCTTAAGAAATTAACTTCCAAAAATGCCCATGGGGAATTAAAAGAAGCATTAAAACATAACTGGTTCTAAATTTGTCCTGAGAACCGGAAATTAGCCATCTTCCCCAAGGCCTGAAAAAAGTATCAGTAGAACAGCAACAGCAAGGCCACAGAACTACCGTTCCTTATGAAATGTCGGCATTAGAATGAAAATGGACAGATGCTGTAGGACATACAACAAGACTGACTCACTGCCATACGTGTCTTTAAATCATGCTGACAAGAACCAGGATGACTCAACCTGGCGGACAGGCACGTTGCCATCTTAAACTTTCAGAATGTATTAGAGACGTCTGAGACAGACGTATTCTAGACTGGCTCTTAAGAGTCAGAGCCATGGAAGGACCAGGGACGTGCGAGAGGTTACTCACTGAGGATATGAAGTTGGAGGCCGTGGTGGTCACAGTGGCTCTGGCTGAGGAGGAGGAGTACCTGAGCGCCTTAGCGAAGAAGGTCCACATCACAGCGTTGCATGTGAAGAGCAGCCCTCCACAAAGGAGGCGCAGGGGAATGTGCAGCTGCAGTGGAGACACATACACACCCTCACACACTCTGATCCTACAACAGTTACTGATACACTGAGCCCACCGTCAGCTCACCTGTTATAATAAGTAATAAACCCTGACCAAAAGTGGCGAAAGAAAATATCATGAATAAATCAAAACTAATAAAGTATCAGTACATCGTGTTTCTGCTTTGATGACTTCCGAATGGCAACTGCGTTTTTTTAGGTTCTGCTACCTTTTGAGACGGCGGTTACGAAGAATGAGACAGATGAATTACACACACTGGCTCTTATCCACTAGCTTCTAATACGTAAGCGCAACATTTACAGTCACTGCAATACTGGTTAATAGCAATGAACTTTGCATTAAGCACAAATACGGCAAACCTGAAAACTACACTGCATTATCCCTATCCTTTCTACAAGTGAACGCACAAGACCGAAACAGTGGAAAGTTGGCAGGTAGACCGAGGCACTCAAACCCAGGAAACACCGCACTTTTTGTGCACCAGCACGTAGCGACAAGCGCTCTTCTCTCTTTGATATGTTGCATTTATTCTAGTTGGTCGAATATCGAAACAGCCTCCTTTAGAGGTCGTATCATTTACCTGCTATTAAAGTACCGTATCGACCCTTGACTCTCCATGCATCTAGGATGGGCCTATTAATAATGATAATCATGTGTTTATACATAAGATATCGGTTCTCTTTTCCTCGTGACACTAAGTCAAGCAATTGCTATACACTGGAATTACACAAGCTGGCTCTTAATTTTTGTGTTAAACACATGCGCAAATCAAATAAGGGGGCAAACCTTTATTTAATTAGCATGAAACAATGTTACTACTTCCACTATTTTTCCATATAAAACAAATGTGTGATGTCATATATGCATAAGAAGTGAAGGTCATTTTGTCATTTTGCTCGACCTCGAATAATCACGATACGTAAACAGATAAACCTGCCAATCAAACCATCTTCAACATTAAAACACCCAAAACGCATGTCCTTTATCTGCATTAAATAAATCCTTCTGCCATTAGTGGCATTACGGTGAAGCTGCGTTTTATGCTGTCGTCCGCGCGAGGCTCCCCGCGCGCTGACAGCTGCCGACACGCGCGAGCTGACGCGGTCCAAATCGGCACCGGGAACACCGAACCCGCGCGCGTCACCGCATCGCCCGGCGTTCTCCCTAGTCCTCCCCTCCCTTAAATAATTCACGCTGGCCTCACCGCAACGTTGCCTTACCCAGTCGCAAGCTGTAGTTTGGTCCGCTTGCCTAAATTTCCGCTCCTCTCCGCCCCACGTTTTAAGACCGGTTTCACACACCCCTTTGAGGTAATCGGCTCCTAGCGACAGTTTTGCAGATGACGAGGCTACGGCTCCGAGGAAACCCGCCAGCAGTGCATAGAAGACACCAGGGAACATCTTCTAGGTGCTACTAAAACCACAACAACTACCTAACGAGATTTCAGTCCCTCACATTTCTTAGCTGTACGAGTATGAGTATATACTGTACTTCCTACCTATAGCCGCCCATCAGCTACACCAATCAAATTACGTCGTGCCAGTCGTCTACGTTTCAGGCTATGGGATTGTCCTACTCCTGCGTAGTTATGGGAGATGGAGTTTATTTTTTGTTGTGCAGTCATGCTCTTAATTATTTCTATTAAATCACCGGATGCTTACTTCACGGATCTGATTCATATGAAGAGCTTTAGCGAGATTAAACAAAAATAATATCAATTACCCAATTCCTGCGTTCTATATGTCATTTAAAATTCCAGTACATATCCATCACACAAAATGAAATAAAAAATAAATAAATAAAGACCCTCCTAAACTTTTTAATTCTTCGACATTCCCAAATGTGTATGCACAAAAGCACCAGCAACAACGGAACGGTGTCCTTGAGGTAATCTGAAGGACATACCTTATTAAATAAAATGAACCAGATAACAAAAGATTACTGAGGGGTGTATCAAGAGCAAAATTATCCAAGGGACGGTATACTTCAGTTCAAGAGCTGGAACAAACAGATCCACACAGGCGCGCACACAATTATACCTACATTGATAGAGGTTTCCGTGTAACTGAGCTATAGTTATGCACGTTTTATACGTTCAACAAAGGTACAAGTTTGTAATTGAACTTCCTTGAATTCTGTTGGTCATTGTTTCACTGCTGAGCAATACAATATACTACATTTTAAGTAGTCAGATTTAATCTAAATATTTTGTCAATCAACAATAAAAACTCAGACTTCACCAGAATAAACGCTTTAAATTTTACGAAACCATGTCATAATAGCCGATTTTTCTTTTAAGACGTTTCCTACATAATATACAGGTTGCTGGTTCAAATCCCTGGGTTAGAAAGGTTATTTTGTCGTTGGACTCCTGGGCAAGGAACGTAATCTCCAACTGTTCCGGAGACTGGCTGACCCTGCTTTGTCTGTCGGCTTTTTGGTTCGAACGAAACGAACCGAGTGATATATGTTTGACAGCCTCTATTTCTATCGTTCTGCCCAAATTGCACTGGCTGTCACACCATTTCCGGCCTTTACGCATACACTAGTCCATCTTATACTATAGGCATATCCGTATTTTATGATACTTGAAGTATTGTTCATAATTAAGTTACCTGTAGTGTGGGCCTTTTGCACAAAGTATTATTATTTTGGGTTATGTTACATTGTATTTTAAACAAATCCTCGTGATTTCCCCCCCAGATACTTATCTAATTTTTACTAAAATTTCTTTTGCACAAATGTTCCACAACATCTCCTTCATTTGAAGGAAGCACTAGCTCAGTTAATTAAACTGAAAAGAAAAGAAACTTTATTTACATTACACATTTCATACAGACGGTAAATTCAAAGTAGTAAATTCACTGACAAAGCAGAAGATCTACGGTCTCACATTGTATAATATTTACAATGCAGATCATGGACATTGGGTCTGGCAATAAGAGTAATTTAGTGCCACCAAATCTACTCTACGACTGCAAAAGGAAACTACATTGGTGGGATGTCCAAGTCCGAGTTTGATCCTAGTTTTACACTATCATTAGAATTATTAGCGACGGCCAAATAAATAATACTCCTCTCTGTCGTCTGTCTTGCAGGCCTATTGATTTTCTGTCTGCATTACGTAATGCGGTAACATTAATGCAAACTTACCCAGACTCTCAAAAAAGGATGCCACATTAATTTACTGACTGGTATCTGGCTGGTTAGGGGTTTGAGGGAATGGGAAATGATGTAGGTGTGTTAGAATAAGACATGCACTTGAAGGATTTCTTAAATGGTACACGTTTAAGTTCTGGATGACTATACTCAGTCAGCGCCCTGCACAGACTACACTGCCCAAATTGTTAGCTGTCTATTGTTATAATATTTTAAACGACAAAGTACTAAAAACTACTGTGCAAATGAAAAATTCCACGGGTGGCAATAACGATTCTAAAAAAATAATAAGATTTAATCGGCATTTTGTATCGTAGGACAACTATTTAACGTAATTGAAGAAATTCTGTCCAGGGGGCGCGCGAACACGCACCTCACAAGCAATGTTGATTGTCTGGGCTCATGTTGATGACGTTTGATGACGCATTTCTGTACTGACGGTTGGAGGCCACAGGTTATTTACGTATGTGTTTTGCCTTCAAACGCTGTAGTATAACGCTGCGAAATGAGTAAGAAAGGAAATGTATCTTGGGTGAAACCAACAGAACCATCTTTTCTGCGTAAATTCAAGAATGATGTTGGCTATAAAGAAGGACCGACAATCGATACAAAGGTAAGAAAATAAAGCCAGTATATGGTAGCGTGTATTTAATGATGTATTTATGATTTGAAATGGGTTTAAGACAGGTTGGTTTATTTTGTTAATTTTAAAAGATTCACCATTTAATGGATGATTATAGTTTAACATTTAAAAATGGCTGTTTTTTTTCGTCTACAGTTTAGTTCAATGACATTGTTTTTAGATACTGACTACAGGAACTCGATTGAGGTTTGTTTTTGTCTCAGAAAGTGGTGATGCCCACGTGTGATGACGACAGCGGGGACGGGGACAGCGACCGCGAGGACGAAATGCCACAAGTCGTGGTTCTGAAGGACGGCCACCTGACTGCCGAGGAGGTCAAAAATATCAAAGCCAAGATAAAGGCCCCTAAAGATGGTGAGTCTGCTGCTCGTCCATCCTTACTCCTGTTAGATGTTTGTTATACTTGAAGCCAAGGCTCTACTACTGTGCTGTGGTACATTTGTCTGTGTGTCCCATCATTGGGATCAGTGTTCACATACATTAATTTATGTAATATTCTGAGTCAGGTACCACATAGATTAAATGTCCATTGAACATATTTCTTGTTGAGGCTTAATATAAAATAAGGAATATATCCTAGTTACTCCACAGGTCTTACTGAATGCTTACTAGATGCTTCCAGGCTCATTTTCTTCCTGTACCTATAGCCCCAGAAGACAAGCCACCTGAAGATGGTAAGATCCTGTTCAGGAAGCCGGTAAAACGCACCTCAGAGAAGTTCCAGGGCATCACTGCCAGCTCCAGCAAGAAGAAGAAGAGCGACGATGTCAAGAAGGAGGATGATGTAAGGAAGAAGGTGAAAAACAGCAGCCTCCTGTCTTTTGGCGGGGATGAGGAAGACGACGATTAGCCTCAGCACAGATGGGTGATCCCAGCCTATTTAGACGGCAGGACTCTGATGGGGGGGGGGGCCTTGGTCAGGTTGGACCCCAACATCTCCTTCATTTCACGGGAGCACTAGCTCAGTTCTGCTAGCTGCTATATTTAGGAAGCGTGTATAGTGGCATCATACCCAGAAATTTGAGCTTGCTAGCCACTTTTACCCTTTGTTTGTGGTTGTTGTCTGAGAATGGGGTCCGGAGATTAAACCGACATCCCTCCTCCAAATTAGGTTAAATTAAGCAGCCGTGGTTGAGGTTCTCCCCCTAGTATGTAAATGAGGTGTCATAGAGGTTAATCGATAAATGCAACGGCGGGAGGAGCACCCACTTTTTTTCATGTTGGTTTTCGTTCTCCTCCATTACTCCAAAGTTTTATACTAAAAAGTATCATCATTCTAAAATGAGAGGAAGGGTTTGTCCTTGAATCAAGTTATAGTGCTTTATCCCATTAAGGCTTCCAGTATCATATTTTACATCATGGAAATGTTTGTTTCACTGCACAGAGAAAGTTCTATCTTCTACTCCATGACAGAACAAAGTTCAGTCAGTTTGATGCAGAAATCTCACATTACACATGTTGATAACCATTCATGTCAGCTTTTATTTGTGACTCGGTTAGATATATGAGCTTTATCTTTAAAAAATACCCCTTTTCCACCATTTATAGAGGGTCTCTGCCATTGCATTTTACCTTTTCATCTCATTTGGTGTGTATATACATGTCAAAGCTTCTACGAAGAAGCTGACCATTTACATTTGCCGTTGATGCAGTGTAAATTCTTACTGTTTGTTACTATTTCAAGGAATTTAATAGGGAACTTCGTGCGATTACTGTAGCATGTGGATATGAGCTGTTGCATCTTAATAAACCTTTTAATTGAAGGAAAAAAATTGTTGGAGAAACTCATTCAAGAGGTTGCAGAGAGTGAGATGTCCACTCACTTGAGTCATGTTTTGCATTTACCATTTCAAAACTGGATCTGTTGGCCAGAAAGAGGCTTTGAGCAGCACTTCGAGAGGGATGGCTGCAGGAGAAGTTCTACAGATTCAGCGTTCTGCGAGTTTCGAAATTCAGAGGTGTCTGACAAACCATGTATGCCTCTTTGCCCATTTCCTCTCAGGGTGGTTCAGTGACTTCTGAACATAGGACGCTGGTACGACACATTCCTTCATGTACGACCGCAGTGGGTCCAGAGCTAAATAACAGATATTCAAAGGAACAACAACAACAACAAAAAACTTTCCGGGTTAAGATTCCAACCAAGTCGATTTTAATTTGCATCACCAGAAAAGGTTACATGTTCAGTGGCTTTTGATACATTGGAGTACAATGATTATGATGACTGAAGGTTAAAAGACACATGAGAAGTGACATTCAAAGTGAATTAAAAGGTAACCATAACGTAGGAAGTACTCAAGCCCTCGACTGAAGAGTCTGGTGTAGTTGAACTCTGAAGAGGAACACTGATGTTCTTTGCCTGCTTGAATGGGAACTCGGAGGCTTCTGCCTCCTGGTGAGCTTTCACAATGGCAGGCTGAAGGGTACTTGGCTTTGCCGAGGATTCCCCGGAGTGCCATTTTTCTATGAGCTCTTTGGCTTTGACGTCGCCAGTCTCCCCAATTGTGAAAGACGAGCTATTTTGGGGTAAGCCTTACTAACACTTCCAAGTGTTTCCACCAAAAGACATGGGGGGTAGGATTCGTAAATCACTCGCTCTTTTCTAAGAATGCCGTGGCACTTGGCAGGATGCCGGATTATATTCCATAATACAAGCTGCGGTCCCGGCCGTCGTCCTGAGACAGCAGCGGGTGGGTGCCACAGTGGAGCCACCTGCCACGGCTTCTGGTTTAACGTCTCTATCGCGTCTTTTCCTCTCAATCATCTAAAAGCTTATGAGATGGCAGTGTGCGTTGCGGCTTTTGAAAATGATAATTTTCTGAATTCTTCAGAAGGGCTGAAATGAATATGAATTAGTACAAAATTAATCAACTAAAGATTAATGCAAACTCGCCTACACTCTCAAAAAAAAAAGATCCTAAATTAATTCACTGCCAGGCATCTGGCTGCTTAGGGGTTTTGGGGAATGGGACATGGAGTAGGTGTGTTAGAGTAAGACCTGCATTTGCAGGGTTGCTTAAAGGGCACCGGTTTCAGTTCTGGATGACTACACACAGCCAGTGTCCTGCATGGTGCTTTACACTGCCATCTCGAACTCTTGATCCTCCAAAATCAAACCTGAGTACCCTTGTTATAACATTGTTTATCGACACATACTAGGTTCCATAAACATTCCAGATTAATATCAGTAATGTGTCAATGACAGACCATGATTAAAATACTTTAAAAGTAGCAGGGGAAGGTAGGTTAAAAATATCGAGTGGTAATTTTCACTAAATACAGTCTTGCTACTAAAATTTGACTGTATATACTGAGAATCAGTACAAAAATACAAGATGATAAAAGATCGAAGGAGTCTAACACAAAGTGGGCATGGGTGGTGGAACGAGATGGGCTTATTCCACATGAACCAGACCCTGGTGCAGATTGGGATTTTAGGACCCCTGGAAGGGATGCCTCAGTGATGCCTGTAGGACAACTTTAAAATACTGTAAACAGTCCTAGAGGCCATACGTTGCATCTATCCCTTTTTGTTTTTACTCCTGGCATTAAAACACCATAGTTACAGTAACCATTATAAACACAATATGAAAACAGTTATTAAAAAAAGTAGCTCAGGTTAATATACTTAAAAAGAATAGGGCAGCATTTCACCTTGTTCCCTGTGTAGGTCTCAGAACCACCTTAAAGAATGTTTAGTTACCCGTGCTATTTTCAGGAAAGTGTGTTTTACCATTCTGACCAAAATTACACAGCCGTGCAAAATCTCTAGTGGCTGGTTCTGAGTCAAATGATGTTTATAAAGTATCTTTAAAAATTTAAGAAAACAGACCCTACGCCATTTTTTAGAAATTAACTAAAGTGAGAAAGTGAAGCAGATGCCTTTGGCGGCTAAGAGGAAAGAGGGCAGGTCCAGTTTGTTTCCTGGGTGGACATGGGGGTTTGAAAGGCACTGTCTACACACTCAAACCGAAAAGGCATCTCCTAAACCCAGGGGTGGCGCTTTGAAGAGGGCCTGCGTGTGGCTTGGTTATACTGGGCTGCTGGGACTAGTGTCTCTCAGTATAACAAACCAAACGTTGTGCCTTTAGAGGACTGCGGCCTCTTCAAAGCGCTGGGATATCACCCTGGTGAGCCCTTCGAAATGCAGTGGTAGAGCTGTGGACCCCTTCTGGTGCCTGCTGCAGGCATGGAAAGAAAGATAGGTACAGCATGGTAGGACCTGGGGAGTATAGGAGATGTTTACAAGTGTTCTGGGTGGCTTTGAAGGCAGGAGATCATGTCCTGCACGGGCTTCCCTTCAAAGCAGATCTGGTAGACAGCAGTGAAGAGAGGGAACCTAGGGAAATGTAGACAGACAGCGACTGATGATAAAGGAAAAAACATTGCTCCAAAAAGAAAGGTTATGGGAGACAGGCCTGTTCAATGATTGGCTTATGCTGCCCTCTGGTGGACTGGAGGCTCATTATGGTACAAGTGACAACACTCACTTGTTCACAAGGCCCTTCTGCTTGAGGATGTGATGGACCTCAGCTGCAGTCGCTGGTCCTTGGAGCTTTTGACCATTGAGCATCTCCTTCTCCAGCTCCTCGATGCTCTGTTGAGAAGGGGAACGAGGATGGACGAATGCATCAAAAAGCCATCCTTATATACGGGATACCCTACTACTCTCTAAGCATCTGGATATCGTGGACATCCAGCTCTTATATACTAATGATCCCAGAGGCAATGAGATAAACAGTTTAGTGGTTGTGATAGTAATTATTCAACTTTGGTCGCAGATTATGTCCCCTGGGTGCTCGGGAAAGACTGAAAATGGATATTTTCCTGTGTCACACACTAACACTAAGCATGAACTTCTCATCAAAGATAAAACTTCACATGCCAAAGTTAAATATCAGCCAGCCTAAGATCTATCTATGAATCATTCAGGCAGGTAATTTCCCCTTATTTATAGGATGGTTCTCTTTTGACAGCTTTCAAACTGGCCAATTCGACGATTCACAATAAACTGGAACTGCGTTAATGATTTGCTAGCATATCCGGCTATCCTCATGAGAAAAGTGTGCTCATAGACTGCATTGTCGATTTCAGGCTTAAAACACAGGTGGTACACATCCCCCTCCCCCCCCGGAGCGGACCCACCTTCCCAGAGGTGACGAAGGCCTCCGAGACGCGTCGGTTGCGACCCCCGTAGCAGGTGGTGATGAGGTCGGCCACGCCGCAGCTCTCCAGGAAGGTGGCGGAGGAGACGGTGCCGTTTTTGCTGAAGAGCCGGGCAAAGGAGATCATCTCCATAAGCCCCAGCCGGATCACTGCCGCTTTGGTGTTGTCGCCGCAGCCCAGGCCATCGCAGAAGCCTGCCCCCACTGCCACGATGTTCTGCGGGGGGGGGGAGTTACGGTCAAGCAAGGAAACCGGCGCAAAAAGCCAACATACACAAGAAATGCTGGCTGGCACAAAGGCCCGCCTCCATCAGTGAAAGAACCTCATTGGCTAGCACTTCTGTCAGACAGAATCCTTGTCACATTTCTGAAGAGTTCAGAGTTGAAGCCGTTTTGTGTCATGCTCCTACGAATCGACCTGTCACAGCCAAGCAGATGTTGTTCGAACTTTCTTAAGCTATAGTACAAAGCCTTCAGCTGCAATGTTGCTGTTATTCTCGGCCTTGTTAGCACACAGTCTTGTCTTCCAGTGACCTCGCACGCTGCCGTTTCCATTCTCACGGCCTGACAAGGTGGAACGCCAGGGATTTTTTCGATCATTAGGAAGCCAGAGAGGACGATTGTTGAAGGGGAGTGTGTGGGTAAACGAAAGAGGGTACTGACTCAGACCCTCTTTAGAGTACCATCCTCTTGCAGTTAAGGATGCCACTTTCATACGCCTACAGTGAAATAAAATTGTACACAAAGCAGTTCTTTTTTTAGCCATGCATTTTACCCTGAGGAAAACAAAGAATATCCCTGGATGCTCTATCCACGCCTGGCCGCTGCCCTGACTGCCACAGCCGGTCCTCTGCTCCTCAGATGACACATGGCTGTCTGTTGGGGACTGATAAGGGCAGACGCCCAGCTAGCCACTTCCTCCTCAGCCTGAACACCAAGCTCACTCCCCACCCTCTGAGTGGAGCCACAGTCCAAATCATTTAGCAAATGCTGTCATCTAGAGTGGTGTTTCCCAATCCGGTTCCTCGAGGACCCATAGACGGCCCATGCTTTTGCTCCCTCCCAGCTCACAAGCAAAAATGTGGACTATCTGTCAGGGAGCAAAAATGTGGACTGTCTGGCAGGGAGCTTAGAGGGAGCAAAAATGTGGAGCGACTGTGGGTCCCTCAGGACCGGATTGGGAATCCCTGATCTAGACGGACGTCCATTCATCCATCCAGATACTTACGTTTTGCAAAAGCAATTTAAGTCACCCTCCACTAGGGTACGGCAGTAGTGATCTGATTTGCAGGCTCTCTTCACGCACCAACCACCACACAATAAGCTGTATGCATCTTTCCGTACTCGGCTCAACTTTTTCTTTGCCGTGAAAATGCAGGTCTCCCCCCCCCCCCTTAAACTCACATTACAGCTGTGGTCGGTTTATCAAGCCCATGCGAGTGCCTCTACGCTTTTTATAAACGGATTTCCGTGCGCTTTGCTCCAGGCTCTGCGGCTCAGCTTCCCGGCACCTTCTGGCGTGAGGTGGCCACACGGGACCGTGGTATGCTGCAGAGAGGGGAGGATCCCAACGAGAACCCAGAGCCTTAATGCCAATGAATTCTGTTCACGGGAACATGCAGCCTGGGAATGCTACTCTTGGGTCTCCGAGATCACGGACTGTCCAGAGTATAGCGGTGGGGGGGGGGGTGGCGCATGAGAGTGGGAGACGCAGAAAATGACAGCAAAAGCCTTCAAAGCCATGCTTCACAGACAGCCATCAAAAAATAATCCCCTGATTATTCATAATCATACCACACGACTCCACCCTGTGGAATAACCCATCTCACTGTAGAAGAGACTGAAATGTCTTATTGGGGTAGGGTTTGACGCTCGGAGGGCTAAGCCTCTATGCCTGGGACTGGAAGGTTGCCAGCTCAAGCCTGTGGGCCACAGAACAAGGATCACAGCCCCCAGCTCCATGGTCACTGCTACAGGTGGCTGTCCTTCGCCTCCAAGCTCGCTATCGCCTACATGTGTGTCTGTGTCACGGAGAGCCAGAGGCGGTGGGAGAAAAGGGAATTTCAACACAGCGTCATCAGTACTCTCCGAACTAACACTGTACCGATTGTGCTGTTCAATACAGCGGGACAAGGGAATCCGGATCACGTGGTGTCCAGTGTTTACGTTACTGAAAGGATGGTTGGAAGACAAGTCGCGCTCTTACTGCTCGTATACAGAAATGCCAGCTTGGCTAACAGAAATAAACAGATAAATAACATCACCAGTTGAATCGTAATTTGTTTAGAGTATCAACTTTAAGCCCATTAAACCTGCTTGGGAATGTCAGTATCCGCACTGTGTAAACAGTCTGGCGGGACGCGCCCGTCAAAAGCCTCGGGCTTTTTAATGAGTCTGAGAGAAGGACGGCAGTGAGTCATGGAGGAGGTGCAGAGGTGAGGCAGTGAGTCAAGGTGGAGGTGCAGAGGTGAGGCAGGGCGGGAGGCCGCGCACCGGCCATAGTCCCCGTTACCAGGTAATAGCGGACTTTGGAGAGATTTACATGTCGGACAGAAGCAGGTGTTCCTGCTCAATCATGTCTGGGGAAAATAATTACCTCTACACACACTTTGAATTGTTTTACATAGGGTAAAATTAAATGTCCAGGAAAGCTTCCATATAAAAACATTATCCTAATTTCTTAGGATTATATATATAAAAACGTGACACTCCTCAATCCCCATCTGCTCTCCATTATCTTATCCCGTGTCTCGAAGGACTTTAACCTACAATTGGCCAATGAAGATCCGAACAGGAACCACCTAGCTGGATTTTTCCATCGGTAAGCAGCTCTCACCCTTTCCTGGATGCTGAAATACCACTCCGACTGACGCTTTCTGTGTCTCAGTGGCCACTAATGACCTTTTATCCGCAGGATAACAGGGCCACTGCAATGTAATGGAATCATGTTTGTGGTGCTATGAGTCTGTAGACAGTAAGCACAGCAATAGCAGATTTGCGGTAAACACAGCCTAAAGGCAAAAAGTAGGCTTGTAACATCTTACATGATGGACTGAAGCTAAGAACAGCAGTTAAAGGCCAACACACATAGCCTTTAGATCAAAATAGTTAGAGCTAGAGCACTGGTGGGCAGGTCATCAAGCCATTTAACTGGACTTAACCCTTAATAAGCAAATTAATTTAGCACATCCACCAATCATGTGACTGTTAATTGATTAACATTTGGAAACCCACATTCATCTTCTGGATGTATTTACCAATAAATACTTTTGATTATACGAGAAACAGAGCTCGGTCAGAAGTCTTGTTGCCAGCGCACAGAAAAAGAATCACTCATTGCACTGACCCAGCCAAGAACGGCTGGTGGAGGGAATTGACAAAGTAAAGAGCGGAGCCCATCTAAGGGCGGCAAAAAAAAAAAAAAGCATCAATAGAGACGCTGTGACAGCAGCTAGATGGACTGGCTGCTGGCTGCAATGTTACCAATGGCATCACAGCACTTCAGGAAGATCCTGATAGGAAGAGGGTCAGCTAACGGAAAAGACTACTGGGGCTTTCGGGAGAATTCTTGATAGGCCACTGAATCTGTGGAACAGGAGTGAAAAATATTCAAGGGGGGTGTATTTTTTTTCCTGGACTGTCCCATCCCTGTCCATGACCTTCAGCTGGCCTCCTGGCTCTTGGCCGACCGCCGCCTGCTTTCTTTTACTCTGCCTCAGGCTCTGTCTCATTATTTTTCAGGGTGATCTTCTTGTTACTGACTGATTTGTCACCATGCACAATTTCAGCATCCCTACTGCACCCAGAGCTGAAAAGAAAGGTGTTGCCATTTCTGCTGAGCCCCCAGACCGCCACCGTTTCCCAATCCGGCATGCCCGGAAACTTGCGTCAGTGATTTTTGCAATGGCTGCTCTATTACGAAGGCAGTGTATACAACTTATACCTTAGGTTAGGTTATTTGTTTTTTCTTTTAAATGCTCAGGAATGGGCGGCATGGTGGTGCAGTGGTTAGCACTGTTGCCTCACACCTCTGGGACCCAGGTTCGAGTCTCCGCCTGGGTTA
>JAABNY020000136.1:24838813-24851741 GCA_015164015.2 Brevimyrus niger
TGTGAGTGTGCCCTGCGATAGGCTGGCCCCCTGTCCAGGGTTGTTCCCTGCCTCATGCCCGTTGCTTCCGGGATAGGTTCCGGACCTCTCGCGACACAGTAGGATAAGCAGTTTGGAAAATGGATGGATGCTCAGGAATGGGTGTACAGGCAGATAACAGACTTGTTATCCATTTGAATCCATGGATTCAAATGGATCCATGGTTTCGAATGAATCCTAGAATGGAGTTGGCAGTGGAGCGGCACCCACAATGGACTGGTTTCATGTTTCTTCACCACCTTATAGTCAAATGGTAGCGTAGCAAGAAAGTAGGGTTGCAAAGGGGCCAAAAATTTCCATAAACTTTGCATTGCATGGATAGTTAAGCGGGGGAGTTTTGGAAATATTCCAGGTTGGATATTTTCCAGAAGGAGTTATAGGGAATTTATGGAAATTAACAGGAACCTTCCCAGAATTTTGCAACCCTACAAGAAAGTGACATCAATTACTAACAAAAAACCTGATATCTGATGCAGCAAATTTGTTAAGGTACAGGCTTCTGCTGTAGAAATTAACACAGTAATAATGCCCTTGATTGTAGCATGAGGCTAATTAGGTGGAACTGGATCTATTTCCATCAGAATGGGGGAACAGGAGGTCAAAGAGCCAGATGAGATGTTAGGAGGCCCTGTCCAGGGCCAAGGCGCTGGCAAGAGGCAGGCTGTCACCTTGAGGGCCCCGCAGAGCTCCACCGTGTCGGCGTCTGGCACCACCGTGATGCGGAAGTTGGGCGTCTGCAGAAGTTCCTTAAACAACTGCCCGTTTTCCATGATCTTGCTGCCTGCAAAGCAGAAAAGGAATGTCAGTCTTTGCCCAGTAAGGAAATCTCTTCCTCCAAGGGGCAGGGGAGCTGAAAGTCGCCCGAAGAGCCGTCAAGCTACAGGCGGTGCCACATGGAAGGTTCCACCGTGCACCCCCTCCCTTCTCACCCACCACCCAGAGGTCCCCGGAATGGAACATGGGTGATATCACCTGCTTGGGCCGGTTTTAATGACCAGTCACCCATTTTGCCATCATGTCACAGCCATGGTCTAGATGCACTGTCACTTCTCTCTTAGATGGGAAACTTTTCCTTGTTCTACAGGTGCCTTCCAGTCAGAAGGCCAGCACATTCAGGCTCCCAAACATACTGCAGAAATGACTACCTTGAAAGGAAAAAAGCTTTCTGGCATGATCTGACGTTGGGCAGAGCACTGGCCTGGATCCCAGAGAAAGGACACGGTGACTCATGATTGTGTGGCATTCTACGATTCCACAAGGAGCTCCCCATCTGCCGGCAGGTGCCGTGCCCCCCCCCGGCTGAGTGGCAGCTCGGAAGACCTCGCCTTTCGTCTTGACTCTACACATGGGGCCACTCAGATAGGGCCTCTGCTCCAGAGCATGAAGGAAGCACAGGCCTCTTACATAAGGACACTGGGACCAGTACAGACCGGGTTTCAGCTGTGGTCTAGAACAGCAGACGTCTGGCATGCCACTTAAGGATACTGCAGGAGAGCTGCCATCCTTATTGAGCACGGCTAACTGAAAGCACCGCAAGCCAAATACTATCAGCACGGCACTGATAACCATGTGCTGCTAACCAAGACCTTCCACAGTGAAAGTCCTAACCCAAATGAAAATCAAACCCGCATGATTTCAGCTACAACTTGCATTATTTCCCAGCAAGTTAGGTTCTCCAAGTTCAAGATCAGCCATTATCACCGTCAGGTCCAAACCTGGATGAAAGAGGAGGAGGGTTGGGCATTGGGCCGGCTACCGCATCCTGGAAGAGCCCCTAGCGACGGAAGCCATAGCGACCTAGGTTCGGATACCTCAATCCTGGGAGAACACTTGCCTTCAACGCAAGATTCAAGGGATGCTAGGGATGGATTTACCATGGTCTGTGCAAGCCTGCAAACAACATCACCAGGAGCGCCCTGTGCTAGAATCCCCAAGGCGAAAAGGTAAAGAGGACAGCCAAGAAGCAGCCGGGGACTGAGACCCTGAGGCCATCAACAGACGGGTTATACCTGGAACCAGCTGGAGATAGAGATGTCTGGAGAGCCCATGCTGGTGGCCAACACCGCAGATGGGCCGCCTCCACACTACACGACTATTAACCCTCTGGGGTCGAGTGCATCGTCGCTTATATCTTGCTGAAATATTAATGTAAAATCATGGAAAAAAAAAACGCTGCCTAAATCCATAATCTGTCTTTATTTCAAAACGTCTATTGCCGGTAGTATTAAAATCGGCAAAAAAGTAAACCATGTCATCTTACTTCGTTTTACCTGCATCGGGGGTGTGTCGTACCGCTCTCACCTGAAGATCGCTATTCACATTCTAAATAGCCGCATCAGCGCGCATTCAGATCGCATTCGCATGGTAATTTAATTAACAGCGCAACGGCGAAATGCAATCCAGAAACGTCCCCATCAGCGCCATAAAAGGGGGGTAGAGACGTGGCCAGGTGACAATGGCTCATTCATACACATGAAAATTGCTACATATTCAATGAAAGGGGCTAGAAATAGTGGCATGAGCTTTTTCTTATTTATCCAAATAAATGTTGCATCTACACCATTTAGTCATCTTCATGCAGCCAAGACTTTGGTGATCAGATATCTGGGATAAAAACAAATTGCCTGCATCGCTTACTATGTACTTTTATAATGTTTCATCAATTATTCCAAACTGCATTTTGCAATGTCTGTACTTTGATGTCAAATTACAAACTTAAAAACCTGACATATTTACAATACGTATTAAAGATGAGTGTAATGGCAAAACAAATAAGAAATAATTTATTTGCCATGAATTAAGTTTATGATATTTGAAAAAATGTGTGATCATGCCCCGGTCAGTGAAAGTGTGTTTCCTACCCCTAGACCCCAAAGGGTTAAAGTCGCCAGATTGCTGTACTATTCACACTGAACAACATGTCATCTTGTAATAGGGAGTCTTTAAGTCGTTATGGTCTATACAAACGACTGATCAGCAACAAGGGGTGACACACTCCAAGAAAGATTCATGTCTTGCACTCTCATTGTCTTGCACTCTCATTGTCTTGCACTCTCATTGTCTTGCACTCTCATTGTCTTGCACTCTCGCCGTGTCACTTTCACACAGTCGGCATGCAAAATATCTGCCTGGCATCTGTCACGCATTGGCGACTCTATCTGGTTGCGCCTTTGAACAGTTTGCACATAACTGATTTGCCTCCAGTCTGGGGGTTTTGTCCGTGATCTTCAAAAACTGTTGGCGAGCAGAAAATCGGGGCTAAAACCGTGTAGCGTGAATTCAGCTTTAGAAGTAGCAGTAGTTAGGGTAAGTTTATCATACGTATCACGTGGTAAGGAGACCAATCAACCTCTTGTTTTGATATGGGTTGACATCATCACTGCTGCAATGGCGTCTCATTGGCTAATTGAGTTCTGCTGACGAAATGAGCACTGCTAGTCCTATAGAAGCTTATATAGAAGGCAGGCCTTTTACAAGTAGGCCAGCAAACAGACAGCAGAACAGTTCAATCACAGATACCAAAAAGCAAAAGCCCAGGCAGAGAGTCTGTATCCATCTGTATGTAAGAGGACTGGATTTAAACCAGTGACGTTCTGATGGTGAATGAACTGCCCCACGGCCCACTTCCTTTCCAGCCACGGCATCACCTTCTTGGTATTCCCGGGCTATGAGACCATGCCCATTCGGGTTTCTCACCGATCGTGGTTTCGCAGAACTTCTCGGCAGCCACCTCGTTGGCGATGTTGGCGCCCATGAGCACGCTGACGTCGATGCCCATCTTCTCCCTGATGATGTCAGAGATGAGTCGCAGGCCCTCGGGGCCCTCGTCGATGCCCTGTTGGCAAGGGGCACCAGCTGCCGCTTCAGACCACAAGCTCATAATCAACATTCGTAAACAAAAAAAAACACATTCAAATCGGCCTGGCACCCATGCTACTGATAACCATATATGTACAACTTATCTTATGATAAAAAAAAAATAAAACTTTAACATTAAAAAACTCTTAATGGGCTATTTCAAGGGCCTCATTTTAGATGAAAGCCAAAACACCAGCAGCCTATAATTTAAGATCTTTTCATTTCCTCTGAGTCAGGGTGTCAAACCCATTTAGGTGTCTGATGAGGCTACAGATCAGCGGATTTAATGAGGACCAAAGTGCACTCGGTGTGGTCTTCATCAGTCTGTGCATCTACAGTATCTGTAAGAGTCTTAATGTAGCTTACGCTAGCTAGTGCATGCTTTAAAAATGCAAAGCATGATAATCAATGTGATTAAATTAAATTATAGTAACGTGTGATGTTAATACCGTGTGCTGCTGCCCAAATGCCTCAAGACTCTAGATTAGGATAGATAAGAAACTTCATTGATCCCTGGAGGAAATTCTAGTGCAAAAAGCAGCAAGGAATGAGGAACTCAAAGTGTAAAGACAGTTCACATAGCATGAACGAGTAAACGTGGTGCAAACGCATTTTAAATGTACACGAACAGAATGCTGAATAATAGAATGTTATTTGATATTAATGAAATAACAAACAAATAAAAAAATTAATGAGTGGCAAGTCAGTAGGAGGCACTGTGGAGCCTGACAGTGGCAGGCAGGAAGGTTCCCCCAGAGGTGGGTAATTCAGGTCTAGAGAGTAAAAGTTGAGACAAAGATTTTGTTTCAACCAAACAGTTGAGTACTCTGTGACTATGACTCTTTATGCCGAACTGGTTGGTTGAAATACCATCCTGGACAGGACCTGAATTATCCTCCATTGAGATCCTCAGTAGTGATTCTTAGCTCACCATGGCAGAAAGGGTCAGCAGTTAGACCACGCAAAACACTGCATAATTGAACTATTCTACAAAGTATGAATTATACAGCCACAGTCCTTCAGAACTCCACTCTGGCCATGTTGTTTTACTTGTTGAACTTGCCCTATGCAATTAATTTGGTTTATAATTTGCGCTTTTCTTTATAAAAATAGGAATCGCCACATTGCTGTCTTTCAGTTCCTCTTTCAAACTGAAACCCAGCCACTGGCTGACTGGTCTTACTGTGCTGATTAAGCAGAGATGCCAGAAGAATGAAAAGTTTAAAGAAAGAGGCCATGTCCCCCCCACCCCCCACCTGTGCGGGAACGAGACGTTCTGGGTGACAAAGGTTCCACTGATTCAAAGGTAAATATAAAGGCATTCTGAGGTCAGACTGGGCCTCAGTAAATGGCATCTGCATACCGTCCTGTAATTATAGTCAGCTCATTATGATTGATTTAATGGTGTGTTTTAATCACTCTGACCCTCGGAGGCCCCCAGACAGTTCATGTTTTTGCTCCCTCCCAGCCCCCTGCAAGACAGGCACAATTTTGCTCCCTCTGCCCCCTACCATAAGCTGAGAGGCAGCAAAAATGTGGACCATCTGGAGGGGGGGGTCCCCCAAGGACTGGGTTGAGAAACACTGATTTAATGAAGAAATGAAGAGGTGTTCCTCATGCACATGTATGTCACCACCCCCACACATCGCTCAATAAGCAACAAACAACCCCCACCCACCCACTCAAGCTGCCACAGACCCGAAGAATCTGGGTTACCAGCTCTGCGGAAACGGCCCACGAAACCTCCAAAATAGCTCTGTAAATGAAATATTCACCAGCGCTCCCACAAAAAATGGGTTCAGCTTAAAAGATCCCGAAGAGAGCCTGAGTCAGACAACAGTGAGCCCTCTTTGCCCCGCCTACTGGGGTGTAACATGCAGCGCACACACATACACACACTGCATACACCATACAGCATGCTGACAGCTTACACAAGCTAAACCAACAACTTATTCTATAAATAATACTGCGTTTAATTAATTACTTCAGATAAGGAGTCCCCGAGTCATTTACGGGACTTGACCCAATCCAATGCTATCAGCTGATCTGTCCAACTCGGAGCCTTCAGGCCACAGAGCAGGAAGTCACATGACCAAGACTCGAGTGGCAGTGGTTCCCTGTGTCTGCAGGCCACCAGGCCACACAAACATGCTTCTGCCAGCACAGCGGGAACAACCCAAAGTTACATGCAGTAACATGCTTTAAGAGTTGCCGTCACGTGAAGCACATTAGCCAACAACCTTAATGTCACGCAAGGCAATTTACGACAAGCCGGCTCCTTCCCCATCCACCCTCACAGGATATCGTTATTTCTCTGCCAACACCATAAGGCAAGTCCCTATCTGTAAAGGCGTGATGCCCCCACATTCCACAGTCTTCCTGTGCGTTCCGAAAGGGCAGGGCCCACAGGGTCCAGCTATGAACCGTGCTTGGCACCAGGCGCTCCTTGTGGGGACGTCACAGGACGAGAAAGGCAAACGGACCCAAAGATCCGGAACAAAACAAGGCAAAAGACCTCCAAAGTCTAATCCTGTCTTTAAGGGGAGACGGACACGTCGCACTGAGCTTCTGCGGTGTGCGGGAGGGTGTAAACGGAGTCACCTTAATGAGGGTGATGCCTCGGGCTGTGCGGGACACGCAGCTGGCCATCTCGTCGCAGAGCTTGCGGATGAACTGGTGAGGCACCACGAACACCAGCAGGTCGGCATCCTTCGCTGCATCCCGCAGCTCGGGCACTGCGACCTGGAGAGGACGGGAAAAGGGGGTCTGGGCTTGAGGAAGTGAACCGGGAGGCCCGACGCGCACTTACGGAAATTACAGAAAGACGAGGAACCTGGGTATTCCGTGACAGCGGGTCTGTGGCTGACGCCTGGCAGATTAGCTTAGTTCCTGCCCCATAGGGGAAGGAAGACCAGTCACGACTAGATGCAGAACAATTGCTAGTAAACCAGCAACTCCAAAACCGCCTCACCCATCTTTAATGTTTCCAACCGCGATTCACACCCCTGTCGATCCACTTTTTCAGACTACTACAGATTACCTTAATAGGTACAAAAATATTTTTTACTGTACCTTTGATGTAGAAATATAAACGAAACGCAGAAATATAGAGAACAACAGCCTGTTACACCTACGAAGAGCATCTTTCCTCTTAGAGGAGACAGTTGATAACAGGTTAAGTACAGTCTATCACCTCTGCCTGACAAGGATCCACTATTACACATCAAGGCAAAGCCCTTGCAGTTTACAAGTGGACAACCTTTACGCTTTAATTTGCCAGGACCAGCAAGGAGCAATGTTCACCTAATCTAGTCCTCTGAGGTCTGCTGAAATTTCTCACTTGATTTCTACCATATCTGAGTCTTCCTGGAGTGCACTTACCACATTATCTGGCAACTTGTACCCTGGCAGGTACTTGACATTCTCGTGGTCTGTATTTATGATGTCTGTGAGCTTCCTGCCATTGACATTCTCTTCATAGACCCACATCTTCACCGTCGTGGCAAATCGCTGCAGTTCTCGCACATTGCTGCCCACGATCCGTGCAATAGCAGACCCCCTTTGCAAGAAACATGTATTAGAAACACGGAAATCATCAAGGAACCCCTTTGCTTGAATTTGCATGTTCAAATACCACAGATGAGACAAAGATGCTACAAAAACTGTCCAGGCTACACCCCACCCTGTACACCCCACAGAAAGAAAGAATGGAGAATTCAAATAAATGTATGTATTTTCACTTTGGATACTACATTATCTTGCTTCAAACACAAAAGCAGGATCCTTGAGCCAATGGTGTCATCGGACACACGAACGACAGGGTATGATTTGCAGAGCAATGGTTCACTTTCAGTCGTCGTATAGGATTAACCGTGGAATGCATGTGACGAAGACTGTAACTGTACGGAGACAATAGACTACATAATACACGGTCTACCTCCGCATAATTTGCAGATCGCTTTTACGTGAGTTTAAATTGCCATGTATTCACTTACAGATAATCTCACAGCCATACAATGAAGCAAGGCCAAAAGCAATCCCAGCGACGCCGTAGGAACTCAGATGGCACTATTGTGAACAGACCTTAGCGTGCGTATTTTGCCGAAAACTGGAAAAACGTTACAGAAAAACAACTCACCAATTTCCCGAACCAACGATGCACACTTTCAGAGGCGCGGCCATTGTAGAAGTTGACACGCTTGCAGACAGATTAAAACGTAAATGATAAGAATAAAACTATGTTAAAATTATCACCGACAAGTTAGCGCACAGCATAGACAGAATAGGAAATTACTACAGCGCGTGCAAACAAGTCTACTGTAAGTGACATCATCACGATTTTCGACACCGTGGAGAATTCTGGGAGTTGAAGTTTAAATGTTAGGACCGATTAAAGATTTGCCATTATATTCCTTACGCATTAAATGTACACCGAGTGCAAAAGACGTCTGCGATTGTATAGTTACTGTCTGAATAATGTACTCGTAGAACAATGTATTATTTAATATATTTTAGCATGCCAATTTTACTGAACTTAGTGTTTGGGAAACAAATACGTTTCATTCCCATCATTGCTAAGCTTGCATGTCTGCAATGTATTAAGAGTCGGTAAGCACGGGTTTTTTCATTCTACTGTGGGGTGGTGTTTTTTTCCCTAGAACTATACAATCCCACGGTAAATGAGGCTGCTGTTACTGGAAGTGATTTTTAGCGCGTTGAATATGCATTTACCATGCTGGTGCATTTTTGTCAGATGCAAATTTTGTGTAGCGTGTAGATGTGTCACTAGTAAAGTGTTCGTTATTCCGGCATTGTAAATGCTTCGATATTTTTCCCTTCCTATAAGTATGATTAGTGTAAATAAATTGTGTTCAGTTATTCTTTGTTAACAATTAAAGGGAAGTTGAGAAATGCCGGACTTTTTAATTGAATAATTTGGAACACATATCTATTTCAATTAGATTTCCGAACTATAAATTAAACCACACCTATCTTGATAAACTATTACAAGCTACTTACACCCAGTAAACTGAATTTAGAATGCATCCAAATATAGTGGGTTCTTTCTTAGTGTTTGCCCCAGAATGACCCTTTTATTAGTTAAATACAAAAAATGTGTAGAATTTGTACAATTTTACATTTAACGGAGACATGAAATATGGATCAGGCTGTAATGCGTGTTTTTCCTAGATATAAAAATATGCAGTCCTTATGTAGCCCTCTAGCGTCGCAGTAAAACAGCAAAGACCGCCGATAATGATGAAGATTCTGATTAAGAACTGCAAACCAGCAGGCAGTACAATATGTTAATCTCAACGTCATAGCCGGTGCAAAATCCACGTTTTGGGTAAAGGCGGTGGCGGCGGAGCCTCTCGCTTCAAACGTGCGCGTATGTGTGCTGTCAAATGGAGCCCCCTCCCAGCGCCGTGGTGATGTGTAGCTGCTGGATCGTATTGTAACACGGTATCCGGGTTGGCGGAGGAGTGGTGGGAGTGACCCCAGCGGTGATTTCCAACGGAGGGGCTCCGAAACAGAAGGACGGTGTCTCCACAGCCGCAGCAAGCAAGAAGAACGGACTTCGCCGTAACTGAGGGTGATGAACTGGAGCGCGTCAAAAAAAAGCGAGCCATCCAGTCCGAGCAGTATGGATATTTCTTTTTTAAAGTTGTTCGTTTAACTCAAGGAACATTCGCTACTCTTGCACCACTTATGATTTGACACGACACCAGTAACACGTTGCGACCATGGAAAAGACGTGCGGCGTCCATTCGGGGGCTCATAAAAGCGGCCCGGGATCGACCTCTTCGGATCGCGGGAATTCGACGAAGAAGCTTGGGAGAAGCGGCTCCCACACCCCGAGCTCGGGAGCGGGATCAGGCTCTGCCAGCAGCCCCGCTGGAGGGGGAGGCAGCCGTGCAGGAACAGCGGGAAACAGCGGGAGCATGCAGCAGCCTAACAGGCGGCACCTGGAAGGAGTGCTGAGCAAATACACGAACCTGCTGCAGGGCTGGCAGAACAGGTACCGGTCCGCGATCGAGCTGAAAGTGGGACCCCCGGAGTTGCGTGCACGGTTATTCTCCGCAGAGTTAAAGCGTGGGGATGACGAATGGCCAGCGTGTAAAATAGCCGTTTAAAATGCGTCCCGCGACTGAAGCAACGGAATCACGGTCGTGTTACGTGATGTGCTCATGGTCATGGCGAACGCGTGTGGGACGGTCATGTTGTCAAAAGGTAACGTTTGTCAATCTGACCGATCGGCCGGCTACGAGTGAGCTGGTGGAGCTGCGGACGCGCTCGACGGCGGTGTGGAAGCTGTGCATGCTGCCACGTTTACCGAAACACCACCCCCTTCCCAAAAAAGGTGCGTGGGTGAGATCGGAGGGGAAGGGGATACCCACGAACATGCTCTCGGTACACCCAGGAAAAATGGTTCGCGCAGAATAACTAAAAACCATCATTTTATTTTATTTTTTCAATTTTGAGGGCATTGACGAGTGCTTTTGCTTAAAATGCGAGGCAACTGATCACAACGTTATCTAGTACACTTACTAGTCTACCTGTACGCAAACTGTGAGTTTTTTTTTCTTTTGGCAAAGCTTTAACTTATTTTAACAAGTCAGCAAAAAACACCACCGTTGACCCTTATACTCTCTGTTGGACAGGAAGAACTGTTAAGCAGTCAGCGCTAAATAATGTTCGTGCTGTATTTATAACTACAGCCATGTTTGTTATTGGATCAAAGTCGTATGGTGTTGGCCACTAACACGAACGTCACCAACCACGAGGAGAAACTGGAGTAAATAAAAAAATAGCTAGTCTTTTATGTCAATAACGTGGTGGGTGTAGGGCACTAAGGACACGGCTCGCTGCCAACTGTTCCAGATCATGTGGCCGATCTCTTGGAAAATGTTTATCTAATGGAGGTTAGAGCACAGAACCCAGTGTAACCGGATTTTTGGACTTGAAGGGAGGGGTTTTCCAGTCCTTGGTGTCTCCGGTACTCCATCAAACAGAATTGCTCCTGTTGCTGCCGGCTGGGGTATCTTGTGATCGCACAGTACTGATGGATTGGCCGCCTTTGGATCGGTTTCCCCGCCTGTGCTGTGGTTCTCCCTGCCCCTGACTGGCTCTCCTCCAGTCTCCCAGACCAGGAGGGCTTCCAGTCTTTAAGTGGTGTTAGGGTTCGATTGGGGTTTTCCCCTCTAGATCTAATACAATGTACAGAAGTGCGCTTGATAGAGAGTAACACCCTCACATGAAGAGCCAAGCATTCAGCACCAGAAGCGGCTACCAAGGTGATTTAATTATTGTAACCGATTTCCACCACGTCATTTGTTAGTCCCATTTAGCCAACGGAAAATCTATCCAATAGGGCTATTATTTAAACAAGAACCATATACAGAACACCTATATAGCAAAGGTTTGCAAATGGATTTCGTATTCACTTTAACGTAAACGTGTTCAGTGTTTCTTTAACACTTATACTGCGCCACTTCTCTTTAAAATAGGGTAGCCGGACGGACAATTTTAGAATATTAAAATTGGGTTACAGTGCAATAATCGACCCTCGTAAGGGGCTCCGTCTGACATCCGGGCAGATGGTGGAGCTTTATTTTATTACTTGGATACGGATCCGTTCAGGTAGCCTACTTTAGTGAGTCCTCGGAGCTAACTAACCTACTGGACCGGCCGGACGATGCCCGACGCTTCTTGCTGGGCTGGAACGCGACAGTACAAGTCATCCATCCGTTTAGAAAGGAAATGCTATAGCAAGCAGTTGTTAATGAAAGGCATACGAAAAAAGCAATTTTTCCTTAAATGAGCTCTGCTTTTCAGTGACTGTATGCCTGCTAGAGTTGAGTTATCCCGAATGCGCTCGCAGCTGTGCAGACCGTAACTGAATTGCCGAGCTTAGTGTCTCGCTTATCAGTGTCCGTAACTAAATTATGCGCAGATTGGGCTGAACCGTACGTTATTGAGTACGTGTCTGCTCTCCCCTCAAGGATCGATAGCAATATTTTAAAGTGCAGGAAGACAAATGACTGATATACCTCCAATACCCGTCTAAATTAATCAATATTAACAAGCTGATAAGAGGGAAAACACACGTATCAGGCATAATGTGTCTAAACGGAAATAGACCAGGAAATAAAAAAAAAATGTGTGGCACCTGGAATGTGATTAACAGGTCAGCTGTGTAATTGATCTCTCTCTCTCTCTCTCTCTCTCTCTCTCTCTCTCTCTCTCTCTCTCTCTCATGTTTAAAATGGAGATTTTATAGCTTTGGGTTACAAGTATTGGGTGTGCCAAAGTCCAACACAAGACCCAGTTCCCTTTTGCCAGTTGCAGAACAACATACTACCACCCAGTGTCCATGTCGTCACCAGTGCATGGGGTGTATTTCACTTTTTATACTCCGTTACAAAAAAGGTTAATTACCCAGATGGAGTGGTGGAAATGAAATGAATCTGCACGTGGTGAAAGGCCATGTGACTGTATCACAATGATTATAAGATCGGGGGACCTGGCTGGTCATGAGAGGACCTCAACGTGACACAGGCAGCTCATAGACACATGTGTCTATGTATGTGTAAACGGGCATTGTCGCTGTTAGGGTCCCCCGAATCACTACCAGAGATGACCTGAAGTCATAGCCTACAGCTCCCCACATCATGATGCCAGGACTAACGGCGGTGTGTCTCTGCACAGCATTGGGCCCTCCCCTTGGTGCTGTCGTACGCGCACCAATGGTCATCTGTGGTAATGCAGGACCAAAATTCATCGCTGAACATGGTATGATGCCGCTAGTTGCGTCCAAACGCAACCATCTCTGTGCTGGTGTTAATGGTAGCCTAAGCATGGGACTGTGAACCTGTAGCCCGGCTAATGCCAGCCGTTGAGACGCTGTGTGGGATGACATGGGATGTTTTAGAGAGTCCAATACCAGTCGGGCGACTGTGACATCTGCATGCCCCACAAGCCGGGCAACTGCACGATACGACCAACCGGCCTCATGCAAACCCACAATGTG
>JAABNY020000136.1:24916257-24926389 GCA_015164015.2 Brevimyrus niger
TGTGTGTGTGTGTGTGTGTGTGTGTGTGTGTGTGTGTGTGTGTGTGTGTGGGTTGATGGGTGGGTAAGTGGGCATGTATATATTGCATTGTGCAGACCTGATGTTCCCTTAACATGATAAAATCCTATTATATTGACCTTGTGGGGACATTTTGTAGGTCTCTACAATATTAACCTCAATTTTCTAAAAGTCTGTGTGTGTTTGAGCTCATGAGAGTAGATAACCAAACCCGATTAACAGGACTGAAAACTCTGCCATTTGAAAACTGGCCAAAGGCGAAGCCTGTCCTCTTATCCTTATTTATCTGACCAAACCAAAATCAAACCCTTATCCACTGTCTGTGGCTTGAATATCGAGCCTGTTCAGTAAACCCTGGTTTACGTGGCCTTATTTGAAATGGGCAGGACTGAACTGTCTGTCTACTTGTCCTCTTAAATTTTTTTTATCTGATGCTTTTTGATACACTGCATTAGTGTTTAATCAGTTTCCGCAGGAGAACCTTTTAAGTTACATAAGAACTTACATAAGAACGTAAGTGCTTTAGCGGTGTTTCCGGAAGGGCTTTTTTTCCTGAGCTGTAATCTTGGGTTTATTCATGGCTAAAGAGGAACGCCTTTGTGCGGCTATGCTAATCTTTGAAGATCTAGAGGGTCTCACCTCACCATTAATACTTGTGATGTGATTGCCGTTAGTATCTCTTCATTGGCTTAATTTGCCACATCTTTGTTTAGTTGTGTGTGGTTCCTCATATCTGTGTCCGTGTTCTCCAAGTGTTTGCATGGATTCCCTTCGGGAAAGTTTGCATTAGCCATTCAAAGCCCTGTTACCGATAAGTGGTTCTCTATCTGGCAGCTTGGCTGGAAACCTTCTGTTCATTATTAAGGTCCCTTAACTAATCTGCTCTCCTGCTCTGAAAAGCTTAAACTCTGGGTGTTTCTTAATATGTGTACTTGACCATAGTTGTGCTCTTGCGTATCAGTTTTGTGTCATCCTTCATTGCCAAAGATTAGTTCCAATACTAAGAATACAAGTGCACGAGAATGGTAGAAATCCCCGGATATCATTCTTGCCCTGCCCCAAATATCAAGGATGCAATCATATGCATCTTCACCAAACGAGACCATTCCCATGATTCATTGCAAGCCAAGTTTGTTCTTGGAAGGCAACTTGGCAAAACCCGTCTTTCCAAGACCACAAGTATGATCTTCGCGTTCTTGGCATTGAGAAACACCCATTGAGCTGTACCTCATCGGACTGGGCTTGTATGCCAGCTGCTGATGGCTGACTCCACCCTTCGGCAGGGTAACGGCGGAAGTGAAGCACAATCCTACTAACACCATCATCTGCAAGGCCCAGGGCGAGTGGAACGGGACGCTGGAGTTCACCTACAGCAGCGGGGAGACCAAAGCCATCGACACCTCCAAACTGCCAGTCATCAAGAAGAAGATCCGCCCGCTGGAGAAGCAGGGCCAGCACGAGTCGAGGTGAGTGGGCGGAGCCAAGCCAGGGGCGGCCGGTCGCAGCGTTTGTGTCCGTCTACTGATTATCTGTTGTGCGTCTGACTGTCTAAACCATGGGGTCTGTGAAAGAACCTGCCTGCTGTGGCCTGCAGGATGGATATGCTTTCGGTCGGAAGGTGCGTGAGATACAGCAGCAGTGGAAGCCATTTGTACGTCAGCATTGAAAGACGCCTCTGGTGTGGAAGCTGGCATCCGACTGCGGCACAGCAGAGCTCTGTGACCGTGCGTCGGCCGCCCGTCTGTGCCACCGTCACCCCCAGAGAGACCCCAACGCCGCTCTAAGGGCTTATTCATCCTTGACACTCGCGCTCATGCAGACGCATCATGGCCGCCACGTGGTTTCTGCGTCCGTTCCACGTGCCGTAGGCGCACCTACGTGAGGAGTTACCGCGACATGTACGCGGGATGCGGTACCACCTAAAATTGGGGTGGCAGTATGTTCACCTTTCATCACGGGACTGTGTGTTTAGTCTTTGGTATTAAAATAACTTCCGATTTTTTTAAGAATGAGAGGCCGGAAGAGCTGTATATTTTCGGAGGCAAGGGAGAACATATTGCGAGCACTATTGTGTCCCTCTGTGTCCAGCGTCGTCAAAATTTAATGGCAGTTTAGGTTTCTAAAAAAGCAGCGTCATACGTAAAATGAAAACTTAAAATTCTGACCAGCCTACTTTCATAAGCAAAGTTATTTTTCAGTGCAGTTCCGGTATCTATAAATCCTGGTTATAAAATTTGCTGAGAGCTTGGGGTTTACTTTTCACTAGAACATTTATATTGTTATAGGAAACAAAACTTCGCAAGCTGTGCAATTTCAATGAACGCTCCTTTTCAGGATTATCTAGTGTCAGTGTCGAACAGCCTAATCAATGGTGGAGCTAGAGTTTTATTTAAGGGTTGGCCATAGGGTGAGCAAGGGTTTCTCCGAGGGTCCAAATGAATATGATAAATGAAAGAAAAATATATTTTTCTCATACACTCATAATAAACAATGAGTTTGTAAATGTGTGTTGAATAAACAAACGTTTACAAAATCATACACACCAATCATAAAGACCAAGCCTTATCTAATCTAGGGCCGAACATGAACACAAACTGGATTAACTAAACCTAGACTAATCCGTGACCAAACAAGAAGTAAAATTGCACGAATGACCAAACAAGAGCAATGCACATATAAGTTTAAATCTCAAAAAAAAAACAAATTCTCAAAAAGTAAATAAACAAATAAAACTGCATCTGAATTGTAAACAGCAAGGTTTATAAATACCACCAGAACCGACCTGCATTCCCCTGGTGGTAATTGCAAAAGTTTGAGAACCACTTAGTCAAATAAGGACATTTTGCAAAGCAAGGGTACACTCAGGAGAGCATGATTCTCCGATTAAGGTGGGAAGTAGCAGCTGCCACCCCTTTGGCTCCGCCCCTCAGCCTAATCACAAAGTACTGACCTGTTGGTAAAACGGTTGGGTAATAACAAATGATATGTTGCTGGAGACCATATGGTCTGTTTGTAGAGGCTGTGTAATTTCTCCCATCCACCAACAACCAGAACAGGTCAGATACTGACTGCCCCCCTCCCCCTCTGATCAGCAACTTCATTGGCCAGTCAAGCAACAGACCCAAACCAGTAGTATCTATATATAGTATGTATATATGAATAAGCCTAGCCCCGAATATTTTACCCCCAATGCCAATCTTCCTTCTAAAAAAAAGACAAGGCCCCCCATGCTGTTTCAATGTTACAAGATAATACTGTTGGAAAATAAATGGATCCCTTTGTAAAGGCATTTAACTGTAACGACTCTATAAACTGTGTTTATTATGTGATTCCCAATACAAGAAAAAAAAACAAATAAACGAAGAGAAGCCCTAGGCAAACTTTGCTCCTGAGCTTTTCTATAGCTTTCCTATAGCTTTTCTATAGCTCCCCTGACCTGTGCTGTAATCCATATTGCTCTTAATTTAGTTAACGGTGTCAAGAAATCGTTGTTTCATGTTAATTGTAGCATTAATTAGTCTAGACAATCGTAATTAGTTCTGACACTCTTGTCTTGCCACCAGTGATGGCAATCAGGGATACAATTAAAAGTGAAGTAAATAGATAAAGGCCCCTTTTTGCCGATCCTGTTTAATAATTGGCTTTGCAGGCCGTTGGCCTGGTGTATAAGGCTGGAGAAGAGGGTAGCTTATTCTGTTAAAGGGCTCTGTCACCTCACTCTGATCCCTGGACACTAGTGCTCTCTGGTACAGCTTTTTGGTGCAGGCACACTGATTACAAGCAAGAAACACTTTGAATTACAAATGGTGACTGACAGTAAATCAGCCTTCCGCATTTTAGAAAACAGTGAGGAAAGAGTATTTAATTAGGGATCCCGTCAGTCCTGCCTGATGACTGTGAAGAGTGTGTGTGTGTGTGTGTGGGGAGGGGGGGGGGAGGGTATGTATATATTACACTGTGGCAACTAAATGTTTTTTTTTGACATTGTGGAGTTAATTTTTTTCAGTCACCTCAAGGGGAAACTCAATTTTATAAAAATCTGTCACAGCAGTCAGAGCAAATGCCAAAAGACTTTATGATTAAGGGTTAGGGCTGGGTAGGCTTTAAGATCATCATTGTTGGGATTGGGATGTTTCCTATAAAAGTGAGTGGAGAGTCCCCACAATGATATAAATACAAACGCGTGTGTGTGTGTGTGTGTGTGTGTGTGTGTGTGTAAGGGAGCTCAGCGTAAGCAGGACATGGCCTGTTGATTATTCATAACCATACAGGGCAGCAGCTGATACACACCTCAAAATGATCATCTGCACTGTGAAACTGCACATTGCTGCTATAGCCTTCTTTACAGTTTACTCTTTACCCTGTCTGCGTTCCAGTGCTGTTTGTGCAGTGTGACATTATGGCAGTGATTACGGAGACCCCCTTTAACATGATGGGACTGTCTGATTATGCAATGAGCACTGATGCATACTAACAGAGGATGTGCTTGACAGAATGGTGGCTGTTTGATTTTGATGTAATGATATGAAGACCTGACAGAGACCTCGACTGATGGAGGTTCTGTTCGCTTAAATGACAGAGACTCTGATTGTCAAGATGGAGACTGTCGGATGATGTGATGGAGGTTCTGTTTGGTTACGTGACGGAGACTGATGATGTGGTGCAGGCCCCGATTGATGACGCGATGGAAGCTCTGATTGTCACAATGATAGTTCTGCAGGTGTGATGGAGACTCTGATCAGCTGTCAGAGTCTCTGTTTGGTGATGTGATGGAGGTTCTGACTGATGATGTGATGGAGACTCTTTGATGAGCTGTCAGAGTCTCCGATGACGAGATGGAGGTTCTGACTGATGTTGTGATGGATCCTCCCCCGATAACGTGATGACATCACCCACGTGACCCGTGACAGGCGGCTGTGGCGGCACGTGACGGCGGCGCTGAAGGACGGCAACATGGACAGCGCCACTGAACACAAGCGGCGACTGGAGGAGCGGCAGCGGGCAGCCGCCAGCACGCCGTGGAAGCCCAAGCACTTCCTTAAAGAGCGGGTGTGAGTTGGTGTGTGTGTGTTTGTGTGTGTTTGTGTGTGTGTATGTGTGTGTGTGTGTATGTATGTGTGTGTGTATGTGTGTGTATATGTGTGTGTGTGTATGTGTGTGTGTGTATGCATGCTCTCTACACCAAACCCACCCTCCCGGTTGTCGGGCGGCAGCCTCAAACAAAACAGGCAGCCAACCTGCTGACAAGCGCCGCCCAGGCTGATGTGACGCGTTTCCTGTACAGGACCTGTGACGGACATTGAACAAGCACCACGTATGGAGGAAAGACACCCACAGGCCATTCCTCCAGAAACGCTCGCCGTCATCTTTGGGCCATGCGTGACGCTCCGCACGCCCCCATCCTCTCCACATTCCCACCAAACAGGGCCCCCGCCACACAGACGATGTGCTGTGTGTTCCAGGGTTCCAGCCCTGTCTCTGGGTTGTCTGCCTCCCACGGACCCCCACCTAAGGGCTGGAGCTGTGTGGTGAACCCCCCCCCACCCCCCACACACACACACAAGCTTGGGAAAGCCTATACCATGGATCCTTGTTATACAAATAAACAAGTGGAAAATTAATTCATGACGCACACACACAGACACACACAGACACACACAGACACAGACACACACACCTTGCCAGCTTTCAGACCTCAGGAGAATGTGCAGCCTGAAGAGGGATGAAGATATCTCCTCAGATCAGACTGGGAAAGGCACGGCTCACGGCCGGGCAAGAGCACAAGCGAGAGCACAAGGCCCTCACATTCAGACCGACGTCTGGCGGAGCGGATATCAAAACGCCAGGAGAGGCGCTCGCTTTGTGACTGCGGGGCACAGATGGACCCTGATTCCTCGGTTTCAGCTCCCAACACAGGAAATGAAATGAAGGGAAAAAATTATGTGCTCATATCCCAGACGGGGGGGCGTCGTGTGGCTCAGAGGGATAGGATGCCGTGTCTGCGATCGGAAGATCAGCAGAGTAATCTCTCCATTGGGCCCCTGAGTAAGGCCTTTGGCCCCCAGCTGCTCCAGGGACTGGCTGGTCCAGCTTTCTCAAATGCACGCTGCTTCCTTCTCAAGATCTCCCCAGTCTAAGAGTCACAAACCTGGTGCTCCTCAAATTAACACGGTACCTAAGCAAACATCTGATCTGTGCAGAGGTCCTGTACCCCCTTTACAGTGCTGGACAGTGTTCATTTTGTCGACAAAAAAAATTTCATCATAGTTATCAACCTTTATTTTCAGACTAAAAGGAGACGAATAAAAATTATTTTGCGACACCTAAGACTATGACGAAGTGTATTGACAATTTCGTAAATAAATAAAAACAAGAGGAAAATGTTTGACAGAGAGGAGATACAATCAGAACTAATGTAGTTCTCATAAGGCAGGGATCAGTCAGAGAAAATTTCTTGAAGCAAAGGTCCGGAAGATCATAATGCGTAACTATTTAGTATGATATATACTTAAGTAGCGTATTAGTTGTATCAGCATCTACCAAATAAAGGTAGGGCTGCATTTCAAAATAAAAGAAAAAAAATAAAATGTGAAAATTGTGCATGTTTAAATAAAGTGCTTAACTTAAGCCGTAAAACCCTAATACAGTCGTGTCTATACTGTATATTTTAGTGTTCATGGACTTAAGTATTGGTTTCAATAATCCCACACCGGTAATAAAATTAAAGTCTTGTCTTAATACAAACACATACAAACTTATCACTTTAATCGCTGTTAGAGTAGGATATGGATGGTCTTTTTATTTTGATATAAACGTGATGTTTGTATTTGTCGGAGTAACAAAGCAAACAGAATGACAAGATGCATTCATTTGCATGAACTTTACTTTTCGTTTCAAATAATACACGAGGTTGCCAACTTCGGCCAGCTGGCTGGAGTGAGATTTTCAATTCCAGATGTCTGCACATGTAACAGTTCATACCTTGTAAATAGTCTGCTTCAGTATTTAACCATGTAAATACACTTTGGACATAACTAATTCTTTGTTTATGGTTTAATATAGATTTGCCGTAGATTTCCTGCGTGAGTCTGTCATGCCAGATGCTTGAGATTTGGCAACCCTGAAAATGTACATCCTTTGTTTCACCTGATTTGATTTACATAACAAATAACATTACTTCATACAGTTGTTAAAAAGCAGAAACGTCAACGAACATGAAATTAATAATAAACTATGTCTACTAATATTAATTTCAATATTTCTATTTTAATATTTAGAGAGCAGGCCTGGTGGCATTATAGTCTATGCATTTTTTCTTTGAAGTGATTTTATTTTTGCACTAATGGCACTACTGATTTTACAGTACTCAGTTTCCAGAAAAACAAACATACGTTTGTGTTTCAAATAAGAGTGAAATCTGCGTATTTGTGTACTGCACAGTGAGACCTTAACACCATCCCTTAACATTGGCTTCATTTCATCTTGATGAACATAATGACTTTCTGGGAAACTTTAAACATTACACTTTAAATTTTAGTCGACTAAATCAACTGTAGATTTAGTCGACTGTAATCTTATGATATTTAGTCAACTAAAACAAGACTAAACCTAAAATAATTTAGATGACTAAATTACGACAAACTAAATTTTAGTCAGAAGATTGATAAGATTAAGATTATGCCTAAAATTAAATAAAAATTTGCTGTTGAAATTAACACTGGTGCTGGATGGCCTGTGTACTACCTGCCTTCACCGGAGACCCTGCATTAACACACATGCATCCCATAATCCCTCTTTTTGAAACAGAAATAGGCATAACTGACTATCAAAGTGTTATTTGCTATGGTATTTGATATATATCATATATGGTATTTGGTCCTTTTAATAGTGGGGAGTGACAATTCTGCGTTTAAGCCACTCAGCAGAGGATTAGCGTGAATGCAGAGAGAAAAGCTCCCGGCAGGAGGTGCGGTAAACAGGCAGGACGGTTGGGACGGTTAATATCATGAGGCGGTGGGTTGCGTGTTAAAGAGTCAGGTGTCGGGATGGTTATTATCGTGAGCCGGCGGGAGGTGCGGTAAAAAGCCAGCTAACGGGACGGTTAATATCGTGAGCCGGCAGGAGGTGCGGTAAACAGGCAGGACGGTCGGAACAGTTAATATCGTGAGCCGGCAGGTTGAGTGGTAAAGAGCCAGCTGTGGAGACGGTTAATATCACGACCCGGCGGGAGGTGCGGTAAAGAGCCAGCTGTGGAGACGGTTAATATCACGACCCGGCGGGAGGTGCGGTAAAGAGCCAGCTGTCACAGAGCTGCGTTTGGGCTCATTGCGCAACAAATACCTCAATTAGCAAAGCCCGGCGAGCCTAACTAGGCCGGGTCCAGGGGTTGGGGCCTGCTCCCTCTTAATGGTTTTGTTTCAGTGGCTGTGCTCCTGTGTTAAAACCATTAGCTGCTTCTGTCCCATTTCTGTATGGCTTTTTTGCTTTGCGGAAATCTATTTGTGTCATGGCAATCCCTGCTCGAGGTGACAGGGGATTGGGCTGTGATGCTGCCCCTCACCCCAACCCTCCCTCCACTGAACATCCTATACATTACACCATACTTACTCAGCAGATGCTTTTTTCCCCCCAAAGTGACATACTTTTTTTTAACGGAAAGCAGAGTCGTCCTGTCTCTGGAGCATTCGGGCAGTAAATGCTGCTCTCGGGAAGCCTACTGTGAAGCCACTGCAGACCCCGGGATTCGAACCGGCCACCTTCCCATCACAGGCACAGCTGAGCCACATCCTGTACCCTCCTCTATAGCCATAATGCCCCCCTCAACAATCCACAAAGACCACTCACTAACATTAGGAGGTGTTGCCGAGAAAACTTGGCCACATAACAGAGGATTGGATGTTGAGACAAAGGGACACAAAGTAAAACCCCAACAACAGACTGGCAATTTAACACTTCGAAACAATTGTTTAAACAACACATTCAACAAAAGAATACTGCTTCAGAAAGGAAAACTAATTTCCCCTGACTATAAACACCAAAGACTTTCTCTAGTGGATTTTTCTTTCCAAATCTCAGAGGAGTATCTTCAAGGGGATTTGGCCGTCATTAAATTGCCACAAAAAAAAAAAAATATGACACTTTGAACGTTCCCCAGGGACTCATATAAATTATTAAAGCGACACACTGACAAGACATTTTTAATGGCCGCAAAGCGGAAGAGCGAGCACTTTTCCCGAGGCGCGATACCTTTGAAGACGACTCGATTTTTCACCACTGAGCACGAGGATGTTCATAAAGGTTTGTGAGCAAAACAAAAACTGGGCAGCAGAAGCTTCCGGCAATGGCGATAGCGGATAGGGAACTCGCACAGAAGCACTAAAGGTCACCACAGACCGAGGGATCCTGCGATGGCGGCCGAACGGCGGTGCTGAGGAACCTGCAGATGCGCACGACAAAGATCCCCCAGAACCCGGCCTTGTGGGCGGACGTGTTCCAACGGAAAATTACTGAATTTGTGCAGCATCACCATGACAGGACACAGGAGGGGGCACGGGGGAGACAGGGGGAGGAAAGGACAGACGGGGTGGGGAACGCAAGTGCACATAAGGAACACCAGGCACAGGGAGAACAGCACACAGGTAAACGGCACCGACAGGCCCCCCCCCTCAGAGATACCCCTCGCCCTGTTCCGTACCTCTTTGACCTCCAGCAGCCTGCCTGGGTACTGGCTGTGAGCGCGCCGTGCCGCCGCCGGGGACTTGTGATGGGTGATGGTGACGATGCCGCTGGGTGCCCCAGCAAGGGGTGTGGCCCGGGAGCCGGCGGGCGAGGCAGACGAGGAGGAGGCTGAGGAGGAGAGCGGGGGGTGCGGGAGCAGGGAGAAGCTGCGGGCACGGCCTGTCGACGCTGTGGCCTGGAAGACATGGCACAGGCAGCAGGGGTCAGGGCAGCGGCGGCGCCCCCCGGTGGGCTCCGCCCTGCCACTGCGCTCCGCCGACACACACAGCCGCATAATCTGCCGACAGGAGCTGCGGAACCGCGAGGGGGGGGGGGGGCGGGGGCGGGGGGGGGGGGGCGCCCCCCGCGCGCGCGGGGCCGGGGGGCGGGGGGGCCG
>JAABNY020000136.1:24927361-24937980 GCA_015164015.2 Brevimyrus niger
GCTTTCAAATTTTCATGGGGGCCCTCCCCACAGTTCTACGGCCCACGAAACCCCCCCCCCCCCCATTTGGGTGGAAACCTTAGGGCCCAGGGATGACACAGGGTACGCCCAGAAGGGACCCTACAGACTATTCAACACACACTGCTGGTGTGAGAGACTGTCAGACCCGGAAGGGGCGGGGCTCTGTGTCGTAGGCGGGATCATTGGTAGAGAATTTTTAGTATTCATTGTAGAGTCTCTCTATTTTTCACAATTGCCTAGACCTTTTTTGCACACTGAAGTGAAGAGCCATCAGCATCTTGTGCACTATGTTAGCGCCTCCTTTGGGAAATCTGTGTGGAGGTAGAAGTGAATGGTGGAAGAAGGACGACAGCGTGTTGGATGAAGTCAGTGGAATGTACCCATGCAGGCTGGACACCCAGCCCAGCGTTCCCTAGTCAGCCCGGTGCAGAACTCTGACCTGCCATTGGAGCGAAATACGAAGCTCCACCAATCCCCTCAGCTTGCTGAGTCACATGACCCAGCTGTGTCCTGCCAGTGGGATCTGACCTGTTTAAGTCAAAGGTCAGGAGTTATATACATTATCTAGAAGAGGAACAATGACCCTGGTTAGGCCTGCCTCCTTTTACAGTGATCCCTCAAAAATCAGTTAATGTTGTCTGGATGCATTAACAAATTAAACCCAACAGGACTGACTCAATGATCATGTAATAATTTTGTCACTTGACAGGTGCGTTGTGGGGCAGTGGTGGATGTAGCTTGTGCTCGCCGGTTGGTGGTAACACAACAATCCATAATGTCCATAATACAGTTTGGTGGCCAGTTTGAAGTTAGTCTGCATTCTTTCATTTATTGCGGTCACCCTGGTCCAGGAGAGCCCTCTTGTGAAATCAACATGGAACTGCGGATTTTATGTCTGGGACATTGGAGACAGCTAGCAGCCTGAAATTGGAGCAGAATACGATTTTCAGTATTTAGGAAAAAGAATGTAATTCATTCATACATCTCTGAAATGTTAATGTATTGACCATGTGTGTCCCTGGAAACAGGATCAAGTATATCAGTGGCGACCAGTTGAAAATGAACGCACCAGGACTTGCCGTGATGTCTACCGCTCAGTGGCACACAAACGTAACAGCACACACACACGGAAATCCTGTGTGCTGTTCCTATCACACTTAACTGCTTTAGCATTACGATGCCTTGTTGTGTCAGAATGGTTTTCTTCAGTCTTACATTTGTCTAGTCTTCTCGCCGGAAGTTGTCCTCTTGTCTGCCCTGTGTCAGACGGCGGGGTGAAGACGGCATTAAAAGCCAAGATTCGGCGTGCCACTGACTGCCTGCTGCGTTCTGTGTTTTTGTTGAGTTTACGCTCTTCGGGGCCCCGGTTCAGACCATCATAACACCACAGCAGACCCGTACCCCAGAGGTCTCAGCTCGCCAAAGTTTGCATGGAAAACCTGCGAAGAAGCCAGTTCCCGCTGTAGACCGCATCCTTTGGCAGCCCTGGTTCCCTTCTTGAAATCATTCTAATCCTTTTATCGGCGCCTTGCTTGATGGGTGGTGTAATTAGCAGCAGGTAGGATACAACACCTTCTGTCTGACTCGCCACAGGTTAGTTGACAGGGTGGTGCTAATTGTGTGATTGTTCATTGTCAGTAGGCCCCCCCTGGAGACAAAACAGAACTGGATTCTTCCATTAAGGGACAGAATATTCTTGGCTTAGTCGCAGCAATAGATTCTTTACTATTTATTTTTTTGTTTTTGGTGTCCGAAAGGGAACTATATCCATGAACCATCCTGTGTGTAACGGGTAACAGACACAAAAAAAGCAGAGAAATCCAAGCATCATGTAGCGCAGGCGGGGTGAGCCGGCTCAGCCCTGCTGCTGCCTGCAGGGGGCGACAGAGACCGATATGTGGAAAGCCGGGCATGCAGGAGGTACAGTTTGTGCATTAATCAGTTTCCATCTTGCTTGTCATCTTCCATGCAGGATCATCCACCCCCAAGCACTGTGTTTAAATCTGGTGTTTTATAAATTATAATTGCAGGCAAGGGTCACTGATGTGTACAGATGTGTCACTGTGGAATTTTGTCTGTTTTTAATACTGAACAAACACCTCAGTCATTCAGTAGTGATCTGATTCTTGTGGTCCTGCCGGGTCCCCGCTGAGAGGCCCAGTTGGGGGGGTGGGGGGCACACGGCTGACATTCCTCCTGCCTTATCTCGGCACTTCCAGTGGAAGGGGGCCAGCAGTACCCCGAGGAGCCACAGGAAGTCAGGCCTCCCTGTCACACTACGGCCACTGATTGCTCCGGAACTGGTGCTGCCCCCCGATGGCAATGTTCTGTACGGCAGGCATTTCCTGTCCCCATAGATGTAGGTCTTTCCGGAGCAGGCTGGCCCTTCTAGCTGGGCGAAAGGTGAGCCTGAGCCAGGGCTGAGATGTTCTGAATGTATGTACGTACCTAAGTATGTGTAGCACTTGTTTTAGTAGTACAACAGTGCAATGTATCCACAGCCAATGAGCTTTAAGCAGCCTCCCCCCAGTCGCCTGTGTAGAACCTATGCAACAGCTGACATGTAATGACGTAGTTCTGGGACAGAAGGGTGTTTACGCAGTTGTTTTTGTTTAAATAAAGACACCACACTGATCGCCGCGTCTGCTCATCCTTGCTTACTGCCGGGGTTTATGTCTAGTCTTTTTCCTCTGTTTATTTTCTCCCGTCGTGCAGTTTTTAGGCGTTAATGTGGCCCAGTAGCTCTGCTACAGGAAGTTGAAGCTGGTAGCTGGTTTTCGCAGGTAAGGATTCTGAAGCGTTATCCACGTTTACAGCGCATGCAGTGTGCGTGCCAAGTTATAGGGACGCAAACTGCAAGGTGAGCAGCGCCACCTTCTGCCCCTTTTAAAAAAATGACTTGTCTGTTATTATAGCAACCGTAAGTGCTGCCCCCACATGGTGAATTTTGGTACTAATGTTACATGTCAGCCACTGAGTATAACTGGCCATGTTGTGCAGGTGTAGTGAGACTGCTGTGGTTAAACCAGTGAGGGATTCCCAACCAGACCACAGCATGGCCTGAGCGACTTGGAGGAGGAGGGAGGTTCAGGGTGTGAACACACAATACCCAGATCTCCAGCCCCCCAGCATTTAACTACAGGTGAATTAATAAAACCCACTGACACAATTCTGACAGCAACAATTTACGTTGTTTTTATTATGTTGGAAGTTAACTTTGACCTCAGGGCTACAGCATAGAAAACCAATGGTGGGGGACCGTGAAGTAAACCCTCCCAGAAAATGCTGGGGGTGAGGTTTGCTGCGCCCCGCCCTCGCGAGCATCAAATCATACTGGAAAGAAGTTCCTGCAGCACATTAATAAGGCAGAGAGAACATGATGATTTTAATCACTAAGGCAGTCTGTCATCTTCCAGCCACGTTACTCAAACAGGACAGACCCAGGGATTCTAAACTACATTTCAGCTGCATGTGCACCAGAAGATGGCGCTGCTGGCTGTTGTCTGCTTCAGTGTTTTTGCATAACATTACTGCTTTTGAGGAGTGTGGCCTTTTCGCATCAAAATGAAGGTGGGTAGTCTCCTGTTGACCCCCGTAAACCAAAACCAGTGGTGAGAGCAGCAGAGAGAAGACCAGGAAGAGTGTGTTCCATGAAGTAGGATTTCTCACTCAACTGGGTTAGCCTAAGCTAGAAGTCATGATCATCCAATAGGAATGCTCCTTACCTGAACTCTTATTGGATGATCTTGACTCCAGTTTAAGTTAACCCAGCTAACTGAGAAATCCTGCTTCCTGGAACACCCCCCTCTAGCTAGGTGGGATAATATATTTTTTTTTAAAAAGCAAAACAGGAAGAGCCAAGGACTAATTGAACTGTTTATGTGACTGAAATCATCTCAAGATCTTGTGCTGTTACAGGGTGTTAGTTTGGCATGTCAAAAAAGTGGGAGGGACACTGCATGCACACTAACCAATGAGGGAGCCAGTTGGGGGATTAGACCTCACCCTCTACTGGTGAAAGACTAGTGTAACAAACAGCATCCAACAGTGGTGGCTTGAAAACACAGACTGCTCCCCCCACCCATGACTGATCCGTAAACCTGGTTTTAAATCAAACTGTGGGATATTCAATCAGGGTTTTGTTGGTTTTCATTAACAATTCAATCTTCTCATATTCAGTGTCTTCAAATCATCCACACTATGAATCATAGCATTCATTGTTAAAAAAAAAAAATCAACAAGCCAATATTTTGTACGACCTCTTTCAGACAGTCTTTATATAACATATTTACACGTAGGGTTTTTTTTTAATCTTGTAACTTTTACAGTTCCTCCAACACAAATGTTCCTCCATACCGTATATTATGGTCTGTACACGTGTCAGGAACGAAACAGCCCCGCCCCAGTCCTTCTTGCCCCCCTCCATGAAGGAATCAGGTGACTGCGAGCTGGCATATCTGTGCCGCATGGAGATTCCTTCTGGGGGAGGAGATGCTCGCCTCCAGCTTCAGGGCCTTTACAGCCCAAACATCCTGCCGTTTTTTTTTTTTTTTTTCCTTTTTGCTTTATTTTTTAAAATTAAATCTGAGTGATAATTACAGGGCCTTCCTCGCAGCTCTCCTGCCCTTCTTCAGGACCAGCTTATTCCTCACGTAGCCACGCTTCCTCTTAGCAACCTGCGGATCAGAAAGGATGTCGGTTAAAAATGCAGGCGTGCAGCTTTTAACACAACAATAAAAACTTGCACACTATTCAGCAGCTGTGCCCAGGTCAGGCCAATGCCCTCAATACAGGTACCCTGACACATCAGAGCAGGTTCATGTCATGTCAGAATCATAATGTGGACTGGGGGGGTTATTCAGTTCTGCCTTTTAAAACTGACTGCAAAAACCACACTTTTTCCAGGAAGTTACACTGCAGAACACGACACCACACTGGTGGCGCACTCCCGTGTCACATGACACTGGTGGCGCACTCCCGTGTCACATGACACAGAGTAACTCTGAAGTCTTTGTCGGACAGCTGTGAGATGCTTCTAGCGACATTACAGTGGCAGGGTTAGAAAAGTGACTAGGTCCAGATATGTAAATCCTCATATACCATGGACAACTGGAATAGCTGCCTGCAGACGGTCCGGCTCAGTGCCCTGATCGTCACGCCGTCGGCCCCCTGGAAGGGACAGGGAGCACCCACCTTCTTTGAGGTGTACTTCTGCTTGGGCACAATGTTGGTGATGCGCGGCTTGTGGCCCAGCGGCTGTCGGTTCTCCGGCTTCTTCACTTTGTAGATGCGGACGAGCCAGTGCTCTGAGGTGAAGGCTTCTTCCAGGTGCTCGAAGCGGATGTCCTTGTTCCCGATCTCAGCGTTGCGTGTGCGGTCGAACCCAGGGGGCGTCCGGAAATCCAGCTGTGGGGTTGGGGGATAGGGTGTCAAGGAAGCCGGGCAGGGCTTGCCCACCCCAGGGAACGCTAAGGGCATCACGCTGCCTTATTCTGCTTGAAGGGCATCTCAGCAAGATCAAGTCCATTACCCTCCAGAAGAGGTCAGCAAGAACATTCAAAGTGCTCTGGACCCTCTGGACACTAACAGAGCAAACTTCACATTACAGCAGAGCACTGAGCTTCTGAGATCCATTATATAGATGCACTGTGACTGCAAAGTTACCATTATAATATAATATAAAATAATATAATATATTATAATATAATATAATATAATATACTGAATTTAAGTCCGCGTTTCAGTTCCTTTCTCCAGTCCTGTCATTGGGTTCGTTCGACTTGCTTACAGTGCTGGCTTAAAGCAACGCATTCTGACGCCGACACAATGCATTACGATTAGATGCACTGTGACCTCTCCCCCGGCTGTACAAACTGGAACCGCCTCCGTGACGACACACCTTTGCCCTTATTGGTTGAAGAGTTTAGTTACATGCATAACATTTGTATCCCAGGCAGTTCCGATGCGTTATCTGCCATTTCTCCCAAATATCACGTAAAGCAGTGAGAACTGTTTTTCAGTTAATTTACCTGGTAAAATAAAGTTTAAATAAATGACATAAAAGCTCTAATAGTACACGTTAGTGGTTTATTTATTGTTAGTTACTGTAATGTTGCACTGCTTTATTTGGTTAATTTTCCAGTCTGTGAGGAAGGCATTCAAGTAAGAATTGCATTGTAGTATGACTCATTTCCTGGCACGTAAAATTTATATCGGGTCAGTGTTCATGGATAGACTTCTGATATTCAGATAGTCCTAGGTCAAACTGGTTTGTTCGACTTTCAAGAAATTTGAGTTCTAGTGAGTTTGAGAACCGAGGTATCACTGTATATTCCAAATTTCTGTGTACTGCCACCTTATAGGACCTTAAACTTTAGAATATGAAGTCATTGCTTCCTAATTTTCAAATGACTTTTCAATGTTGCTGAAATGTAAATAAATATTTTTTGACTCAAAGCATCCACTTGAGCTGACAGGGCCTCACCTGCATCTCACCAAAGCGATAGTAGGACATCTTGTACATGAGACAGTTGAGCAAAGTCGGGGAGCCGGCCTTGTCCACGCGAAACTCTCCCTGGGGGGTGAAGTAGTCTGTTTCCTGGGGGACAAGATTATGATGCTGTGAGCTCCAGACTGCCACCCCCAGGCCAGTGTTGGAAGTGAGCTTTGATTGCCACCTTCAGACCAGGACAGGAACTGTACAGCACCAGCAGCTTTGACAAGCATGAAGAATCGATGGCTTTATAAACCATATTCCCCCCACCCAAAAACGCAGTGCACTGTCTCAGGACCAGTCATCCTAAGACTAGCAATAATAGCACCACTTTGATGATATGAAAAACCATGTTCAAACTCGGCAACAAAATCCTGGCAGCGTAGCTCAGACAGATTGTACATTTTCTTTTTGATTAATAAACCAAAAGGCTAATCCATTGTTAAATGTGTTTTTCTCCAGCTGGTAGAGGATGGTGTGTGTCTTTCTCTCTCACACACACATATATATACATACACACACATACAAAAACTGCACTGGGGACTGGGCAGGCTGTTGGACCTCTCACCCGGATATCCTTGGGGTGCTCGCCCTCTGCTATCCTGACCATCCACAGGAACTTGTTGATGTCATCCCCAGAGTAGCCAATCACGCCCCCGAAGATGATCAGCACGTAATCCACATCCAGGCTCTGCATGATCTCGTAGGCGGCGCTCTCATTGGACGACATGGCCTTACCAACCTGAGGCATCAGACACACATGTTCAGAGGTGACCCTGAAATCACCTGGCTCTCACCTGAAATGTGAAACGGTTAAATTCACTGTAGCCTCTGTGAATGTTAAGAGCGAACAGGGGGGCATCTTCTGAAGATACAAGACTGAGAAGCTTCCGTGGAAGGTAGACAGATCTGTCTGAATACGGTTAGATGATTCTCATCTCCCACATCCAAGTCAAAGTCAACAACAAACTGGGCCCCGGCAGGATAGAATGCCGCAGCCCCACTGTGCTCCAGTCACTGGACAGGAAGCAGACCTGAGGGGGACCCGGCAGTCGGGACTTTAAACAGGAAGCTTCATGAAGGCTTTCTAGCTTTGAAGGGAAGTGAGGAGCAGGACTGCAAAGAGGAGCAGGCTGTCCTGCACCAGACACCATCCAGGGTGGTAATTAATGAACTTCTGAAAAGAAGTTACCCTTTTAAAATATTTATAGTATATAGCATTAAAACATGCTCACAAATGCCAGGTACATTATTAATAAAGATTAAGAAAACATATCTAAGTTTCATAAATAAATAGAGTATGGCAGTGCAGGCCTGGCTGCTCACCAGCGCAATGTGGCTGTTGTTCCACGTGTTGTTGTCCACCAGCGTGGTGCGGTTTGCCATGCCGGCGATCTGGTACCCATAATCCCACCAGGACATGACTCGTGCACGCTCGTCCGTGTTCTGCCGCAGCCAGTAGTACGCCTCGCGGAAGTCGTCCAGGATGTTACGTGTGCTGGGAGGAGGGGGTCAAAGGTCACACAAGCAGGGATTCGCACCGACCTCTGACTTTCAGACTTGGGGATCCTGTGATCCCGCCTTCGTTTCTCAGCAGTAAATCAACTGCGAGACATAACCGCTGTAAACGGCACATCTCCCTGCAGTATGACAGGTGAGGGATTAGATCACATGGGCTCCTCTCTGTGGGACGTGACCCCCCTGCCCTACCCGTCGTTGTTGTAGGAGGCCAGCACCACGCTGGGGCTGGAGTAGGCGTTGCTGGTGACCCAGGTGCAGTGCACAGCAAACATCATGAGCAGCATCAGCATCAGCATGGTCACGATGCTCTTGATGTTGGGGCCCAGGCCCTCCTCGGCCTTCTCCTGCTCTGACACGTGTTTACGCACCTTGCCCGCCTGCGGGGACAGCAGCCGGCAAAATAAACACACCTGTCCCCGGTACGGGGGAATCACACACTCTGAGTACCAGTCAACCCAGAGCTAATTCCATATCCGACACACTGTGCATCTCACTATTCTCGTTGCACCACCCCCTGTAAAGTCTAGGTGGCAGCAGCGAGACCATCCATTAACACACAAGAGCCAGTAAAGGACACACAACCTCCAGTCCTACTTGTACAGCGTTAAACCACATTTTAGGCATTAGTCACACAAACTTCGCATGTCGTCTGCACACACCAGCATCCTGAACAGCATCACAACAGTCCCTCTAAGACAACCAAGCATAGCAAGCTGGATGGATGGATGCTACCATTAGGCAAGCTGGCATAAAGGTCAGCAGTGTAGAGCTGAGCCCAGCCCAGCGAGTCTGTATAATAATACACTTTGTGTGGTAACACGCCCAGTAACAGACAATGTTCTGCTCTAATGGATTATCTTTTCATATCCACTAAAGACCCATGGAGCACTAAAACACAGGTCATCAAACAGCCAGCGGAACGCAGCACGAATCGCAGGCGCAGGCGTGAGCTGACGGCCTCCGCTGGCTCATGGTGAAACATTCAGTCTGGCTGCTATCAGGCCAAAGAAGAAATCTGCATTTAGATGCGATACTGCAGAGAAGGAGAGGGATATGGGGTGGTGTGCAGCACGGATCCAGACGGGGAGAGACTCCAGCTCCGGTCACACTTGCCTATTACACTGTTGTCAAAGTGAGACCGAACTCATCTCTGATTAAACGGGCAGAGGCGAGCGCAGCGGCGCACACCTTGTCGTAAAGATTCCCGGCGCTGCGCTTGTCGTCCTCGTCGCTGCTGTCCTCGGCCGGCGGGCTCTCCCGCTTCTGGTCGTCGCCCAGGTAGTGCTCGAAGACGCTGGAGAAGGCGATGGCCGACAGCATGCACACCACCGGCGTCAGCGTCAGCATGAGCCGCACCATGACGCCGGCGAAGTACACGGCGCTGATGGCGTACAGGGCCACTAGGGGGCGGCAGAGAGAGAGAGAGAAGCGCGGCACCGTTAGCGCTGCAGTTTACATGCGTCAACACTGGGGTGCAGCGAAGCAAAAGGAATCTCAACACCCACAGGAAGATGTAATATTCACATTGCTGAACTTAAAGGGCCTCTGAAATAACCTTTAACTCTGGTAATGATGGAGCTAATTAAGCCAATTATGGAAGCTGCATCTTGGCATCAGAAGACTTTGCTCTCAGTGGCCAATTCCTTTATGCCAGCTTCAAAACAGCCACTTTAACACTTAAGTAGGTCAACTCAGAGCTGTCGACTGATGCATACAAGCCAGCAGTAAATATAGAATACAAGGTGGTGACAGTCGCAAAGCTCCATTTCGTGATATGCAGTAAACCTATATTGTGTATAAGCCAATAAATCAGCCACACACTACAAGCCCCCCCCCCCCCCCATAAAACAGCCAAACTACCCTGCTGGTTCACACAGCTTTAGTTTCTATGACATTCTAAAGTACACAAATAAGCAAGACCTTGGCTACAATGAACCAATTAAAAGCTTACTGGCTTTGCAGTTATATTTTATTAATGGAGGTGGCAGGAAACAAAAGAAGAACATGAAATGGCAATCCAATGCTTATTTAATGTTTTAAAAAGGTTAAATGGAAAACAGGCCTTGGCGTTACGGTACGACAGACAGTGAAATTCTACAGGGCCGCCTGTTCAGAAGCAGCCGGGAGATCAGGGCTGCTGCTCCCCGAATGCATCGGTTCACTACAAGGTAAAAGGCTAATGCTGCGTCATTTTGCACAACACTTTATTAGTGCTGAAGTGCTCAGCAAGGCGCTACTGGCTAATTTATAGCACCACAGTTAGCACCTCGTGCAGCTTAAATGTGCCTGGCATGAGACGCGCTAACAGCTAAATGACGTTTAGGAACACTCTAAGGAACAGTGTAGTGCCTCCTGAGGAAGCCATGCAGTCAGGATTACAAATATTTGTGCAAGAACGGGTTGTTCTGACGAATTGAAGCAAATCCAAGCATGGAACTGTCATAGGATGCCACCTTTGCAATAAGTCAGTTTCTGAAATTTATTCCATGGCCAGCTGTAAGTGGTATTATTGTAAAGTGGAAGCATTTAGGAACAAGACAAACAGACAGGAAGTGGCAAACCCATGTAAAGTAACAGAGTGGGG
>JAABNY020000136.1:24938258-24950510 GCA_015164015.2 Brevimyrus niger
AAGCAGGAAAGAGGAGGGGGGGAGGGGAGAAGAGAAAAAGAGAAAAAGAAGGAAGAAAAAGAGGAGGGGAAGGAAATAAAGAAGGCGGAGAGGAGGGGGGGGGGGGGGGGGGGGTCCCCACGTGCAAAGGTGCATTGTGCATAAAAAGTCCCCAATGCCCTGAATAACTGCAGAGTTCCAAACTTCCTCTGACATTAACCTCAGCACAAACAACGGGAGCTTCACAGAATGGGCTTCCTTGGCGGAGCAGCTGCATGCAAGCCGCGCATCACCAAGCAGAACGGCAGGCGTCAGATGGAGTGTAAAGCTTCCACTCCGGAGCAGGGAAAACATGGAGTGACGAATGACGCTTCTCTGTCTGGCAGTGTGAGAGAGAAGCTCGGGTTTGGGAGGTGCCAGGAGAACCTGCCTGACTACTGTGTCAGCTGAGCTGTATAGTTTGGTGGAGAAGGGATAATGGTATGGGGTTGTCTTTCAGGGGTTGGGCTTGACCCATTAGCTCCAGTGAAGGGAGCTCTTAATGCTTAGCATACCAAGACAATATTTTTGATAATTCTATACTTCATTGCTTCATTGTGGGAATAGATTGGGAGGAACCCCCTATTCCGGGGTTTCTGCAAGTTTCATCAAGTTAAATTTAAGACTTTAAGACCATTAAGAACATCATGATTACAATTTAAGATCTATTTCATATCCATACTAACGTATGAAGGACATGAAGGGAAATCCCAGAATTACTTGCAAAGTAAATTTATTTACATTCAACCTGAACGTTCAGCTACTTTTTTTTCTTGAGAGCAGACAGCCTGGTTAGCCCACATACCACATCGCAACACATTAGCTGGCTGCGCTGAGATAAAATTCTGACCAGGCTACAGTTATTGGTTAGCGGCTAATGCACAGTGGTTCTGTGTTGGTTTCATTCTGTAGTTTTGTTAAAGCATGATCAATAGAAATTTTCCCCAAAAGATATTTTAAAATGACTGCCTAAGTTAATGCAATTTCAAGTAAACTTCAAAGTACAGCAGGGCCCCGATGTCTGTGGGTGATGCGTTCCAAGAAAGGGGATAAAACCGAAACCGTGGACAATAATGAACCATCCGCGGACCCCATATACAATGTGATTCTCATGTACAGACACATAGCAAAATTTAATTGATAAATTACACAAAGATGTTATCAACATTAAACACAGTAATAATACAGTGCATTGTACATTATTATACACTCCATTCTTGAATGAAAGGGATTTTTATGTTTTAGCCTAATTTGCATGAGATATGAAAAAAAATCTACATCAAGGGACGACAGAGTAATGAAAATCATGCTTTTTATGCCCCTCAAATGATGAAAGAACAATGGAAAATCATAGGCTGTTACTGATACATGATGAAAAATACTGTATCATGAACATGAACATAACCCATAACACAAAAAATCTGTCTAAAAATATCTTGGTCTATTGCGGGTATTTGCCAGCTTACAGCCTGTATTTGTGTGGCACGTGATTTTAAACTTATAAACCGTTTGGTAATTTGCATTTGCACAAAGCAAGGTCTTCCAAGACATTATTGAATGAGTCTGGCTTGAAAGGACCTGACTGGCATGTACAGAGCCCCGAATAAAACCTACAGAAACCTTTACGATGAACTAGAACGGAGATTGGGAGCCAGGCCCTCGCATCAAATATTAGTGCTTAACATCACAAATACTCTTCTGGATGAATGGGCAAAAATTCCCCACAGACACACTCTAAAATATTGTGGAAAGCCTTCACAGAGGAGTGGCAGCTGTTATAGCTGCATGGGGGGACCAGTTTAAAATAGGATGCCATAAAAGATCCAGCAGGTCTGATGGCCATATAGTGCGTGTGTGTGTGTGTGTGTGTGTGTGTGTGTGTGTGTGTGTGTGTGTGTATTATTCTAGAACAGGGATAACAATTCTGACTGTTTCATTAAAAGCTGATTTTAATCATACTGCAACTCCAGAGCCAGAAAGGTCATACATGTTATTCATTTGACTCAATCTTGGAATTTTTAAATAAAGTGGTACCATAAACCGGAATCCCCCTTAATACAGATTCAGAGCGGATGTGTGGCTTACCAAAGACGCGCTCGTCACTGATGTTCTTGATGCAGAACCAGAGTCCAGCAGGGAAGGTGCACACCAGGATGTGGAGGTCGAAGAAGAAGGATACCCAGGTGGTGGGCTGGTGCTCTGACACAGACGCGATGATGGGAATGTGGATCTTAGCATACCTGGAGGGCAGGTAAGGACCCACACATTTTACAACAGCATGACTTTTCAAAAGTGGGCCAACCATAAACTTTCCCTGGGGCACTGGGTTCTCAGTTTGGTTCTGCACCAGACAGTGTCCATTGAAAACAAAGATAACTTTGTGCTGTCAAAAAAGAGCCAAGGCTGAGTCACTGGGGGAAAGTGAGAAGCCTCATTTCTGCTCCCTAGAAATCAGTACTTTCCTGATTTCAATGTGAGCTCAGTCAGCACAAGTTTGCCTGTGGCATTCAATTCTTCAACTGCCTTCCAACATTTACATTTAAAACTGTCCCCTGGCCCTCCTCTGTCTCTAATGCTCAGTATCCCATGACCACTCAGTGTTATGGAAAGATGGATAACACTGCAGGCAACAGTGAAATACTCACTGGGAATTGTATGGACAAGAAATATAACAAATTATGAATGTGTGCTTGGCAACCATCCCCTATGGGGTGTGAAGGAATCGAAGGAAACAGCAGTGTGATGTATGTAAAAAGCACACCCTGCTTCAAGGATGAACAACCAGAGCTAGGGACAGAGTTTGGGGAAGACCAATCAATTAAGGGGCAAAGTCATGTGGAACAATCAATGAAACGTCAAGGGGGGAGGGGCCGGTGTATAGCAGGAGGGCAGAAAAGACAAAGGCGACAACCACAGCTGTCAGATCAGTTACTGCCAAACCACAAGTGGAAGCAAGACTGACGGCTCTGTATGCGGCGACACTCTCCACTGGGCGAAAAAACGCCATTAGATCAATATTTCTAATTCGATGGGAGGGCTCAGGGGCTCCTGCGTAAAAGGTACCAGGATTAAGCTGAAAGAAACGATGGGGGTGAATTATATATTCACACGCCATTCCTGAAGCCGATGGTCCTTTGCTCTAAAAGGCAGCCTCACAGATGCGGCCCGTGTGATGTTTCCTGCTAGTGCACGCATTCACACACCTGGAGGCGGGACACAGCGACCTTGGCCAGAACGGCCGCCGGGCCCCCAGCATGTATAAAAGACAAATTGCGCTGATTAAAGCGCAAAGCAGAGCCATTATGGATTACGCTCGGCGGATCTTGGAACATCCTCTCGCGATCCCTGAATTGCTCCTCACAGAAATAAAGTGAGTGGGGAGGGTAAGCAGGAAGAGGCGGGGGGTTTTGTGAGGGGGTGAGAGCAGGGGGAGGCCGGTATGTGGGAGACGCCGTATATCACACTTACCCCGTGTCCCATAGTGAGTAGAAGCGTCCGCTCCAGGGGGCGATGTAGCCTAAAGGGACATGTCACAAGCGTGACCAACAGGCACACGGCGATGGATCCGCCGCCACGGTATAGCAGGCATTTTCACGGCCCGGCTCACCAGTGTAGGTCAGGTATATGACCGTGAGGAAGACCGCGCCAGCTGCCAGCGACACCCCCAGGAAGAAGAGAGTCTGAAACTCCTGCCTGGTGAGCCGGTCCTTCAGGTACTGCAGGAAGGCGTAGGCCTGAAGCAGCGCAAACACACCTGGGGTAGGGGGCAAGGGGGCAAACTCAGGGTAAATAGGCACCCGTCGTGTCTCAGGGCAGAGGGGAGTGATGGGTGATGGACGACATGTGACCGGGCAACGTCCAATCACATTCCACGTACATTGGCTGGATCACATGCACAGATTACCTGGGTGGCCGTCGGATGCGGGTGCGACCATCTGGGGGACATACCTGCGGCCGCCATGTGCTCGCTGGTTCTGATTGGCTGGAAGCCCACAAAGGGTATCTGCATGGAGAGGACCAGGCCCACGATGTAGAAGGTGCTGTACGCTGGAGGAAGAACAGGGAGCAGCTCAGCTTTGTAATTCCTCAAACCTCCATGTTTCCCCCACATGCAGATGCAGATTTTAACGGTCAGCAGCTAAGCCTCTTCACAGTAGGGATGCCCTTACATTGCAAAGCACTACCCAACACACATTTTTATTCCATGGCGTTCAATCTGATTTGATTTTTAGAATATTATTCGTAGTTATTGTCGGTTTTATTTTTGTTTTATTGTTGACTCTACCTTTGCCTTTTACAGCGCCAGCAGGTAAGGAACCACTCTGGCCACTCTGATAAAAGTAAAAGACCAGCAAAGCCACAGGCCCAGGCAGGGTCTCAGACCACACACTGAAAGTTTGTGCTAATGAGCTACCAGGGCTACTTGGCAGCATTTTCCAGCTCTCCCACCAACAAGCTGCTGTCCCCACCTGTCCGAGGTCTACTACCATCATCTTCCATGCAGAAAGTCGACAGTACAGTATCTTAAAATGACAAGCACCCAGTTGCCTTAACCCTAGTTGTGAAGTGCTAAGAGAGACTCATAGGCCCTGTTCACGCCTGCATTCTGCATTATCATGCATTCTGGGTGATCCGTTCACATGTTGGCAGCACTAAATACAAGTGTGAACGCACCCAAGATGCACTGAAAAGGCATCGAAACCCATTCGCTCAAACCACATTCGTTAGTGGTCTGGGATGCATTATGGCCACATTCTTATAGAAGTGTGAATGTGTCATGGCCCTCATTGAAAGACTACTCCGCTGACATCCTCATGTGGGCGTAAGTACATACATACGAACTAATGGAATGGTATTTGATCTATGAGTTATGTCAGAATGTTTGTCAGTGCAGAATAAGCCACTGTGTATTAGATTGCATAGTGAACAACACATCTTCTTCCCTACACTACCAACAAAAAAAGTTTGGATCTACAGGGAGGTTGGTTTAATATCAAACTGTCACAACCCATTTGCATGGAAACATTGTCAATGTGCGCATCATTAATGTTCCGTACAAATGCAGGGGAAAATTGTGTGATTTATTAAAGATGTTTTGAAATTTGCATAGATTTTATATTTAATGCGCACCTTCATGAAACTTCCTTATTTATGTCAAAGCTGCTCCACGCTTTAATATTGGTGACACGCCAGTAATAATTAAATGAATGACAAATTAAAGCATGTAGATAAGTGTATTCAATAGCCTGGATAAAGGACCTATTAATTAAAGTATATAACAGTGTAATTGTTCATATAGTTTTATTTTGGGGGCTTTTGCCCGGGGGTTTAAACACCCAGTCAGAAATTCAGTCCCACTCCAGTCCTGACCACTTTTGCTTCTTTTACTTAACTTTCTCCAAGTCAAACACACAATTCAGTGAGTCAGACGAAACAACGAACGTCTCTGAAATTTTCACAAATTTTCATTGGTTATGATTAAAAGCCAAAATATTATCATATGGCAACCAATATAATGCACAGCAGACTAAACACTTTGCCCTTGAATAGAAAATCATTAAATAGGCCTTTTAGTACTTAAGTTAACAAGCAGATTTTGTATCATGTATAAAAATGCATGCCTACAATGTGAAAAAGTTGACTTTACTGTGAAATATACTTCGAATTAAGAAATACAATTTGCATTACGCGAAATATTTTATAATGACTGTCGAATGAAAATCACAATGTTATTACGAATTAAATTAAATTATACATGGAAGATAAACATTGTTAAGAAACGTAATACCCTTCATGGAATTATTTTAAAATAAAAGAACACATTAATTATTGAAATATCTATTTGTTTATAAATGTATTTAATTTAGAGTATTTTGGTGTTCATTATAAAAATCTTAAGCATTTTGTTTACCCTGGAATGTACCAATAGCTTTTGATTTCTTCTTCTCCTTTTATTGTTTGGCAGATTCTGCATATGTTAGTGATTTACGTGCTTTTTTAAAAAATACGCTGCGGTGAAGTGAGATGCGACCATACGCTGCGGCAGGACACCCATGCGGAGACGCACGTTAATGTCAGGAGGTGTGATTGGCCGTATTTAGTGCCGCCCATTTCTGATTGGATCACCCAGGATGCATGTTGATGCAGGGCCGTACTCTCTTACATCAAGACTATCATCCCCTCAATCTGGACAGTCAGAAGTTTGCTTATGAAGCAAGCAGATCGACAGGGGATGCAATCTCAATTGCTCTTCATGTAGCTGTCCCACTTTGAGGGTCCAGGCACATACATAAGGATGCTATTCATAGACTTTAGCTCTACTTTAAATACAGGAATAGCCCATAAGCTGATGCAGAAACGCAGCAACCTTGGTTTAGACACTTCACACGACTCATGGATTCTGGATTTCTTCACCAGCCAACCACAATATGACAGCACAGGAAATCATACCTCCTGCATCCTCATACTGAACACTGGCATAGCACTGGTGGTTTGAGCAGTCGGGTCTTGATGTGTTCACACCTGTATTTAGCACTGTCCACTTGTGATCGGATCACCCAGGACACAACAGTACCAGTAACAGGGCCATAGGAAACGAGCTTCCAAATTTGGTCTGTGTGGGACGGCTAACAACATCAGCAAGGACCCAACACACCCAGAATACAGTCCGTCTGTCTCCTTGCCATCAGGGAAGAGATACCAAACAATGAAAGCTCACAATAGTTTAGCAGTTTCCATCTCCTGAGCCCCCAGAGGTGCTGAGGACTGCAAGGTTGGTTCCAGTCAGCCTCTCCCACCCCCACTGCTGCTAATGCACCTTGACATTTTCACCCATCCATACTACTTACAGTAATGCATAGAAAACACACTGCATTGTTTCAATGCAGCAACAATACTTTAATCTAATTTCACTTTGATTACACAACGTCTTTTCAAAATACTCTTTTTACAAATGTGCCCTTGAGTGCTTTTATGCTGCATATTGTCAGGAAGGCTTCTGTCTTATATATTCACCTTCGTACCTTGTTTTCTGCCTGTCAGTTGTCTCACAAAACTTCACTGCAACATACAATGACAGTAACAGTCCCATCTCACTGATATCTTGTCTCATATCTTCAGATGTGATCATTCGTTTCTGTGTTGTACAGCATTTTGGTCAATATATGATGCTTTGTATTTATGAAGTGCTTCATAAATAAAGTTGGCATGAGCAGAAGTAGGAAAAATTTGGGGGATTTTTCCATTTATGCCTCCAATTAACCGCTTTAATAACCAAGTTAGACTACAAATACACAAAAGTTTCACACAATTCATGCATGGGTGAACTGGCTTCATAAAACAACTGTCTAAGCTCTCCTGTGACCTGAGAACCAATGATCCACTACAAAGAGACCTACGACAGCATAAAGGATGGGAGGAACAGCTGCAAAACCAGTGATGGGGGGGGGGGAAGGCAAACAAAGCCACACCCACACTGGTCATGCCACTGCTTCTCATTGGCTTAACCCAGGACATACAGCTGTACGTGCACATTAACATCTAGGGGATAGAGTGTGTGACGTGCATTAGCCACAGCACCATCCTCTATTGCCAACTTTACATTTTAATACACTGTTGATTTTCTGAGTGTTTATATATTGGAAAACAATGACATTTTTGAGCTAAACAGGGTCTCCCTAAAGAGGACAACATAGCTGTGATGTTGCAGCCTGGACCATCATGGTCAGCCCCCTCTAAATGGCTTCAGATCAGTTACCACTTGTATGACAAGCTCCCAGAAGACATGGCACCTAATGCTTTAGATCATATCAGACTCAGTATATACTCAGCTTGCCAATGAAAAGTTTTGGGAAAATTGCTACGCTTGAATTATTTTATGGCAACACAAAATAAAGTCACTCGTTTGCTCTTATTATTTTGTCAGTATTTCTCCTGGGCAGGGATAACAGAATTTATCTTCTGGACCATTTCATATAGTTCATTCATCTCTGAGAGGAAATGATTCCTTGAAGAGGGTCTTCATACAATATTCAGGTGTTCTGCTTGGGGACCACAAGTTAAAATTTGCATTTTACATTTAGTTATTCAGCAGATGTTCTCATTCAAAGTGACATAAGGGGGGGGGGGGGATGAAACATAACCGTACAGCTGTCATAGGATGGGAATGAGTGCGGCTAAGGGACCACAAACACACACGACGGGTAAAACTAGGGGGTGACTGAAGGCCAACATGAACTGGTCACACACTGCAGAGACGGGAGTCACTGGCAAAGTCTGCAGGCAGCAGATGGGGGGCAGCAAAGGCTAAGATGAACTGACAGAGCTACTGAAAAAAATAAATACATTTTTTGCAGGAGCTTGATAGAGCGGCTGCTGACCGACAGGCCTGGTGCATGAAGGTTCAGGAGGCCACAGAAAATCGGCCACAGCCAAAGGAACAGGTGAAGGCGGAAAGAGACTTTGGGTTCTGGAGAGCGATCACATTGACTGCTCAGTGCTGGGGTTGTGGTCAATCAACCATCCCAATGCTTCCTGTGGATCAAGAAGTTAGGTATGGGGGGCAATATGGGGGGGGAATGTTTATTATTGTTTAGTGATGGCATGTTCTCTCTCTTTCTATGGAAGTAAACAAGCACTTGATACTTATGTGAATTAATATAGGTGAGTTACGTTTCAGTGACAATATAACTAATTTTTTTTTTAGCAGTCTCCAGTACTACACTCAACGTAAATGAACGACCCGGCCGCGTATGCGACTCAGGTTTGCGAGTTTCTCCTGGTGCGTGACCCCCTTGCACATATGAAATCCATTAAAGTATCAGGTGAACACAACATGGATAAATACATTCATTCCCACTCAGTCTACCATAACAGGAAAGTATTAATTGTTGTGTGCCCAGCTGATATCAATTTTGTATAAAAAGGTGGAGAAGTCACCCCTCCCCGCCACGGTAACGGTAACGTGTTACGGTTCTGCATTCACACTGGAGCCGTGTCAGAAAGTTACCACTAATGTTACTACGTTGCTAGGGGATCGATTAGCGTAGACTTTACTTTTCAGCTCCCATTACTACACAGCACCATAACGGTAAAATAGTGATCTATAAGCGTGTAAATAGGGTGTAAGAGAACAGAGAGAGAGATGCAGCGTCACCCCTAAATAACTAAATGCCTGTTCCATTTACCTACCTCATCTGTATTTCTGTTCCTTACCAAGTACCTAAGTAAGTTAATTTTATTAAAGCTTTATGAGTGTCTGCTAAATGACAATGTAATAGTCTATTAACTCAATTCAGTGCACGGGGGGTGGGGGTGGGAATCTGGCTTCCAAGTGAATCACCAAGGGGTTGAATGACATGATTGGCTGGATAGTGTTTTTTTTTCATGGCAGCAAAGGTAGCCCACCGCTGAGAAGTGTTACCAAGGGACACATTGCATTCCCATGACAACGCCCGAGTTCATCACCTTGCCAGGAATGTCCTGCCTCCGGGCAGAGGAACAGGGATGACAGACCCCACATGGGTTCATGATAACATTCAGATGGGCAAGGAGAGGCACCTGGGGATGCCAAACGCTTCAAGGCAAAAATCCGTCTCTCCATATTTCACAGTAGAAACATGGCTCCTTTGAAAACAAGCCTTCATACTTCTGCAACTCAAACGGTCATATTCAGGAAGCTGGTTTTCGCTTTACGGGCGCGTAACACGCTCGTTCCACCCAACAGACCAGCGCTCCTCAGTGAATCAGTGAGCTTTTATTTTGGGTTACTGCCCTTCTGAGCAGGTAGTTGTATTTGTGAAAACCTTCACAGAAATTAAAACAGAAAAGAAGGCAGCTTAAATGATCTGTTGGTAAACATCGGTGCCGAAAGCCTACATCCTTTAGCTGCCAGAGAGATGACTTTCAAGGGGCCCGAGATGCCCAGACGAAATGCAGAAAAGTCATACTTTACACTGTTTTTTTCCTATTAATTTTTATGCATCTCCTGTGTGTTACAGGTCAGTAACCTCATGTCTATCATTTTCACGGCTTTCAGACTTTCACCTGCGCATGACTGACGGGGCATTTTGAATGCGAGTGACCTTTTTAATCAAAGACCAAATATAATATACCCCCCCGGGGGTTTCTGAGAGCCTTGCCTGCCTCACAATGAACTGCTGCAGCACTCCACATTCATGCAGATTATAATTTGATTCTCTTAGGAACAGGCTAGGAATATATTACTCGTTGTGAACCAGATATAATATATAGCTGTCAAAGAATGTCATTTTTCAATTCATTTGCAGATCAGTGGGTACCTGTACGTTTAATATACTATTGTCATGGCTACGGCTGGATGACCCGTGCATCTAGAGCAGTAATTCCCAAACCAGTCCTTAGGGACCCACAGACGGTCCATGTTTATACTCCCTGCCAGACAGCCCACATATTTGCTTCCTCCAGGAGCTGGGAGGGAGCAAAAACATGGTCTGTCGTGGGTGCCCTAGGACCAGATTGGGAAGCACTGATCTAGAGACTAACAGCCCTGCACATGTGCTATATAAATGAAGTTGACTTGAGTTAATGGCCAGCCAAGAAAGGCTCTCCATGTTGCTGATCTCCATGCACTCAGACTTCCAATGAAACTCAAAAAACCTGGACTAGTCAACACCTCCTGAGGTACAGAGAACCGTACGGGTTCTATGTTGATCCTCTGGCTCAGGCCCAGTTCTCTACTTGTGAATTTGTTCTGAGGACTGCGGATCGGTACAGCCCCGTGCTGGGAACCCACACTGATGGACGGTTAGAGGGCACCTCTACTACAGCCCCCCCCCCCATTTAAGAACTGGCAGTTTGTTCTGTGTCATTATGAAAAAGTGAGCCGATATCCATCTCCCGGAAACAGGAACACCAAACATGTCAGAGTGTCGCAGGCTGAGGAGATGAAACACCCTCCCCACCCACAGTTTGTACCACAGGGCAGCCTCCTGCCTATGCCCTGTGGGATTTTTCCTTCGTTTCAGAAAACACTTTGGTTTGTGTAAAGACCATTAAAACACAAACTGCACCTTCTTCATCGGTACACACCCAGAGGTACTACTCAGCAGCCCTGCTTCACCGGCACACCCCCGCAGACACTACTCAGCTGTCCTGCTTCACCGGCACACACCCGCAGACACTACTCAGCTGCCCTGCTTCACCGACACACACCCGGAGGTACTACTCAGCTGTCCTGCTTCACCAACACACACCTGCAGACACTACTCAGCTGTCCTGCTTCACCGGCACACACCCGGAGGCACTACTCAGCTGTCCTGCTTCACCGGCACACACCCGGAGGCACTACTCAGCTGTCCTGCTTCACCGACACACACCTGCAGACACTACTCAGCTGTCCTGCTTCACCGGCACACACCCAGAGGCACTACTCAGCTGCCCTGCTTCACCGGCACACACCCAGAGGCACTACTCAGCTGCCCTGCTTCACCGGCACACACCCGCAGACACTACTCAGCTGTCCTGCTTCACCGGCACACACCCGGAGGCACTACTCAGCTGTCCTGCTTCACCGGCACACACCCGGAGGCACTACTCAGCTGCCCTGCTTCACCGGCACACACTTACAGGCCTCGATCAGCTCCCTGCTTCACTGGCACATACTTATTAGTTGCCAAACAGAGCTCAACTGTTGTAGTTTAACGTGTTGGAATAAAGAAAATTAAACAAGACTGAAATGACTCTGACTTGAATGGCAAACACAGACTGTTCTCTTACTTAGGAAGCCCTGGGGGCGTTTGTAAGCAACTTCTGTTACTTTAGATGGCTGCATTATCCAGTCACACTTGCCAAGCCTATAGCCGTCGCAGTCATTTCAATTTTCCAGTCTGATCTGGTTAGTGCGTGATTTTTTTTTCCTGCAATGCAGGGCCTCGGACAGGCAGGAGGCCATTCCAGGAAGCAGAAGGCATGAAGAGATAATAAAGGGACCCTTGGCCGTTGCAGGGTGAGAATCGAAACCACAACCCTGCAGGCCATCAAACAACACGCTGAGCACTCCCTCATTAAAAATTGTTAATTATAAATACCTGGTCCAAGCACGGGGGCGGCATGGTGGTGCAGTGGTTAGCACTGTTGCCTCACACCTCTGGGACCTGGGTTCGAGTCTCCGCCTAGGTTGCATGTGTGTGGAGTTTGCATGTTCTCCCTGTGCCGTCGTGGGGTTTCCTCCGGGTACTCCGGTTTCCTCCCACAGTC
>JAABNY020000136.1:24960272-24976299 GCA_015164015.2 Brevimyrus niger
CTGGGGGGGAGGTTGTCATCTTGAAGGCTCGGGGGGGGGGGGGGGTGTCAGAGGGTGGCTTCTTGAAGACTTTGGGGAAACACCCGGCTACTTCCTGACAGGGGCCGTCATGCGTCAGACACAGCCCTGACATGAGCAGGACCCTACAGCATCCGCCTGGAGCGAGGCCTTGCCCACCTCCCCAGAGGCCGCGGGGTCTCCACACGTTACCGGCCAATGCCCCGCAGCCTGCGCACCGTCTTTACGGGTCAGGGTGCCAGTGTACCACCGCTGTACCAGGACTCACTGCTGAGCACTGGCACAGAACCACAGCTCACGGTACCATCGGAGACCAACAGAACCCCATTAGCCAGCTGTCCTTAAAGGACACAAACAGGAGCAAAGACACTCTCAAAGGTAATGAATCAGGGCTTACAGCCACGCCCCCCAGAGATCACTGCTGCATTAAACCCCCCGCCCCATTTACATACACCAAAAAAGTGTCCCCACAATGTCAACAGGGCAGATTTTTATTATAATATATGCACACATAGCGTATAAATTTTATATTATTTATAAACACACACACACAGGTTTTACTCACAGTCCCACCAACGATCCTGCCCAGGGGGTACCACGCTCTCTCATCAAACCAGTTGAGGAATTCATAGAAGCCGTTCGTTGTGAGGTAATGCGTTGACCTGTAGTTGAACCTGGGGGCAACGGAGGGAGGAGAAAAACCAGCGTTAAATCGCAGAGGAAACATGCAACACTGGAGTTATAGGTTTGTGCACGATATGCGTTTTGTGGATTTTGAACGCCACACACATGCACAAAGACACACACACACAAACAAACACGTCTCTAAGGTAAAAGCCAATTAAATCACTTGCAATTAAATGCTAAATAAGTTTACGGTAGCATTGAAACCACCTAGAATCCTCCAGGACCTTGGAAACTTTTCCACTGGATATTTAACAGTTCTGAAAGCCAAACTGAATATTCTGTACACCCACACATGGGTTTGCAATTATTTCTTTGTGGGGACTCTCCATTCATTTCTATGGGGGAAAAACACTAATCCCAACATAGCACCCTTAACCCCTACCCAGCCAGTAACCATAACAAAATACAAGACTTTTGGCATTTTTTCCTTTTTTGATTGTATTCACAGATCTTTGTGGGGACCGGAGAAATGGTCCCCACATCAACAAGTTTTTATTACATTGTGGGGGACAATGTCTTATAAACATAATCCAAACACACACATATACGCACACAGAAAGAGAGAGAGAGATAGACCTCAGGCCCAAAACATGCCTATCCCCCATTAGCGTATTTCTGCCAATGCCAGAACATTCTTCCCCCATTTAGAGATTCCTACTCCTAACAATGACTTTACATCATACCACTTTGGGGGAAGGGCAGAGACCCCAGCTCAGGATATTCCATCCAAGCTCCCTTGATTCTCTGAGTTTCGTAATCAACAAATCTGGACCTGATTTGTACAACAAGCAAACCAAATAACAAAACAGCCATGAAAGCCGTTCTCGAAAGGCAGTGGTTTTCCTAAAGGCTACAAGAAAACAGGGAGATAGCTACGGCTTCTGGGGGTGGGACAGGGAGTCAAAGGTGCCATGAAAATTGACAAGAGCTCAGGATGCTCAGTGGAAACCTTCACCACATCCATCATATCCTGCATGAAGCTACAGGGGCTGCCTTACTGCCTGGTGAACAGAGCAAAGGATCTTTCTTTGCTGATGAGGCATCCAAAGTTGCTTCCCAGTATTAGTGGAGTCGATAAGACTTGGAGCTTATTAAAACGTATCCTTTCTTAAAAACAGGATTAACGCAGAATTACAAGATGGTGCGTTCACCTGTAATTTGCACAAATGCAACCTGACAGCAAGACAGTCTGCAGAGGGAGACGTGGGAATTTGTTGTCAGTCCATGAAGAACCACCCCTTTACTGCATACTGTTATTCTATTTTAAAGGACTGCTGAAAAGTTAACTTAAAACACAGATCTCTAAACCCTATAAATGTCATGATGGTTTTTCTTGATCCTAAAATAGTCCCTTGTAATCATTTCACTCATATTTACAAAAATAATAATTTTACCCTTGAGTAAAAAATTAGCTAAACGTATTATTCAAGTCTCTCTTCTTGCTTTAAAATCAATGACCTTGAGGCAGTGTATTACTTACAATTTTCAATGGTGACCATACAATTAAGCTTCTCCTTGTGCATTAAAAAGCAGCACGATTTTCACATGGCCCGTTATGGACTATAGAACAGCATTAGCGTTAGCTTAACGCTTCACTCTGCAGGCCTCCATCACAGCATTAGCATGACCCTCAAAATCAGTAAAAAAAATAAATATTTAAAAGCTTCAAATATACAACAAAATATTTTGCAGCACTACATGATCAGCATAAACTCGTTCCCTTTTTAAATGAATTTGATTAATAAAAACGCATGCTGATCGAGGCGGCCAATAGCAGGGGTGCAACACAAACAGTACTGTGCTTGACACATCTGTTTCATTTTTAATAACTGCAGGGTACCTTTACCGCCCTGTGGAATATTTCCGTGGGCATTGAAACTATATGCTGCAAACTCACAATTTTGCATCATCTACCAGGAAAAATTCCAAGACCATGCACAGGGATCATCATGTTTAAACAGTCAGGCAGGCAATTCAGCGGGTGGAGCACCTCAGAGACATCCTTAACAATGATCTCCCCCACCCCCAGTTCGTCAACATCACGTCAACCACTACCGAGAATATAGTCGACAGGAAAAGCAGTTAAGAGGAGCCTCCTGTTTTGTGAAGAGTTGCTGAGGCAAAATGAGACGGGTTGTGTGTGTGTGTGTTTTGGCATGGAGACTGTTCACTTCAAATATGAGAGTATAATATAACAGAGACAGAAGGGTACGTCTATATTTTGGCTTGCACTCCTCTTTTTCCAGGTGTTTGAGTGGCAAAAAATAATCATCTGATCTTGGTCTAAACACGATGAGCCTGAATGGTTAATACACAGTGCTAATGAACCTTTGCCTAAGAAATGTCAAAGCTAGCTAGGTCATCAACTGATCACGCAAGACCGGCAGAGGCTGCTCTGACGCATTCAGCCAAATGCACACCACATAAAAGTCAGCCATTCAAACCTAAACAGTGGTCCCCACCCCCACAGCATCAGACAGGGCACGGCCATAATTGCCCTCCGTGGTCCAGATGACCCCAGGAATGGGCGGCCTGCATGACGAAAAGAATTCCAGCAGGACGCTCAGAGCCAGAGCAAAGGAGGGTCTCACATACATGAGACACAAAGACAGCCACTCTACATTCCACCGGCAGCTCAGCAATTGATGTACATCAAAGATCTGCAGCACTTCAACACTGCTCTCTCCAGTAAATCCACACCCTGAGAGACAAAGTCTGAAGTCTTACCAAGTCCTATATTGTTAGTGGTTAGGTTTACAAATGAAACCTAATGAAACATACACAGGGATATTTCTGGGTACGGAGATGGCGATCAGAGCTACATGGGATGCAAGGGCAGACAGACATTTCATAATTGCATCCAACAGTTTAATTCCAGGTTGTGCACAGTCACATTAACATACCAGAGCCTCTCTCTGTAAATAACAGGGGGAAGGCAGAGGGAATAATATACTCAGGCTCAGCAAGCATTCAATGATTGGTTTAATCCCATCCCCGCTTTGGCTCCTCAGAAGGTATCCAATTTAAGCTCATACCTACAATTCTGCTCTCTCACCACAGGCCAGGGAGCCTGAGACATCATCAACGGCAACCGTGATTCATGCTTCAGCACAAATGCGAGTGTAATCCAGGAATCTACGATAATGACCTTTTTGGTTTTTTTACCCACTTTGTTTTTGCCCATACAAGGGTCGCAAAATCATCCAGCAGGGTTGGGCCAGAGCATCAGTCGATTACTGAACAGATCCTGACTGATCAATGATCAATCCACAAACAAAGCCACAGCAAAGAAGAAACGGCTGAGAAAAAGCCATCGAGATCAGGCTTTGAACACCATGTGTAGGACAAGCTTGCAAAATGAGTTCCTCTCCCCCATGTGGACACAACTGAACTGGACATTATACCCTTCTACTCCACTGACAGAATATCCATTCTGGGATGAGAAACCGCAAAACACCCAGCTTCAGTTTAAGCACCGAGCACATCAACAAAGGGGTCACTGCCCAAATAAGTGCAAAACCCTTCATTGTTATGTTTTGTGAGTATAGAAAGCCAGCAAGAGACAAACCACTTTCATGATTTCCCTGACTGGAGTCGAGAATAAATGGGTGGAGAGACGATTGATGAAGGAATAAAGGGATAAAGCAGCAGGAAATATGAAAAGGTGCCAGTAAAGGATGGCTGAACGCATTTAAGTGGGATAAGAGGAAATGTAAAGAAGGGTATGTGAAAAATAGGAGCCAAAACATAAGAAATAAAGCTGTCCTCAGATAATCTAAGATTCTCAGCTTAGTACTTGTGCTTGTTAGTGGTAAACGGGCAGCACCAGACTCTCCAAGGTAAAACCAAACTGAGGGCCCAGCATGATTAGGATACGTATGAAGTGTATTGTGCTAAAAATGACATCCATGCAAAGGAGATTTAGGAAAGAAATAAAATATGCAAAACCACACTGACACCTGAAGAAAAGCAACACAGAAATGGCGGCTGCAGAACAGCGAGGCTTTCACCAACATCCTACGCCTGATCACCGAAGGAACCGCTCACTACCTTGGAAGCGAGCAGGAGAAGAAAGCGGATTAGCAACCGTGCTAGCCTCAGCCTCTGCCAGTTTGATTAATCTTAGAAACCATGCCTCAATGCTAACTGAAGAAATTATGGGGGATGAACCAGAGGTTACTCTAGAAAAGACTCTCTAGGAAGACTCTAAGTCTTGGGGAATAAAATGATATGCAAGATGATCTCATGTCAGTAAGATCAATGCTCCTCATGCGTGTTCAAGTTAAACTCAAACTTATTCTAAACACTTTCCTCCACCTTCGGTGGTGGATCGTGTACTTCAATGGACACCTTTGCCCCTCAGCCCTGATGTCTTCAGTATAGTGCAGACTACTGGAATGGTGAATATCCCCAAAAGAGACTGCCATCATTTCAAAAAGAACAAGTCAATTTCAGATGGCACACACAAGCCATTTTGGATTTGAACTCCAAGCAATAGCACAAAAAGGCCATTGTATACCCAATACTGCCAACTTCTTAGAATCCAAATGGTTATCATAGCTAGGACGACCTAAAAAAAATAATAATAATAATGTGAGCAAAAAGCTGGCTAACATGTGCAGCTAGCATGTGAGAGTCCCCTAAACAGACCCTAGTCAAACCATAACACTCAAAGTTTTGTGAAGATAATTCAACCTCCTTTATTGGTAAACTAAAATGTCTGTTCCTTGGAATTTTAAAGGAATCGGCAGGTGAATGCACGTTTTAGCCAGACAGACCCAGAAGCCACCCACAACTTTGCAATGCAAGCAGCCGGCAAGATGGAAGGCAGACATCACAATGCGTGACCAAGCGATAAAAAAAAATAAAAAAAAAAAAAAAACAGATCTTGCAGACTAACCTTGACAATTTGTGGCCTCTAAGCAGTTTACATGCCTACCCAATAAAGGCGGTCGGCAGTTAATAAATCAGCCCGGTTCTCATCAAACCTCACCCTCTACACACACACTTAAGGCGGGGGGGGGGGCACTGCGGAGGTGGACGGATAATGAGAGGCAGTTTAAGAGGCCAACTGGGTCATTAAGCAGTGTGACCCCCGGGAAGGAGCCCACAAAGCTGCCATCACAGCTCTTTCCTGCTCCTGCCAGCAATCCATATTCAACACTGAATAATTTAGCTTATTAGCACAACAAAAACTTCATATTCTATCCCTGAGAGCCTTCCACAGGGGAGAGCAGCGTAAGCTCATTATAAATTTAAATTATGAAATGATGGTCCGTCTATCACATGGCCTCATTTGGGGTGCCCTGATTGATCCTCTTAAAAGTCCTGGCCTTTGGTGGTGAAGGACATTCACAATGGTGTGTCCATTCTTTTGCACAGATACACGATAGGGCATCAGAATTGTTTAGGAAGCGAAAGCAACCTGTCTGGGCCTATGAAGGAGGGACTGGAGATGCAATGCCATGTCACTTAAAGTCTTCTCTGTCTCAACAAACTGAAAAAGTTTGCCAGTCAGATCTACTTACAGAACAAAACTGGGATGACACGGACAACAACAGGGTTGGGTACAGTTCCAAAAACAACGCTTGAAGCAGGCCCACGTGAACGTGTATGGAGGGCCCTGTGAAGCACCCCCTCAATGTAGAAACTGTATTGCAGGAAGAAACAAACCCAGGAAGCTTCAAATGCATCTGCCTGAGGATGCAGAACAGATGGGCAACTGATGGGCACCCCATGTTACACAAGACGCATCAAAAAGCAGAGGAAAGAAAACAGGGAAAAGTAATAAAACCAACCAACCAAAAAAATAAATAAAAAATTAAATGTTTCATCAAGAGCAGAAGTTTACAGTGTTGTTCAATCAGAACTGACAAATGTAGTTAGGGAAACGAGCATGAGCGGACTAAATATTAACAAAGACACACACACACAGATCATCTCAATGACGCCAAATGGCACAAAACAGGCTATGAATCCAGGATATGAATGAGATTCATTCCCCAAGTATCTTTAAGTTGAATTTCAGGGTAATTCAAAAAAAGAATAATTATACAGCAATAATAAAAGTAGCTATATATAGTACTGTATTATACCTCAAGCCAACGATATGCTGAAGCCATGTGATGTGTTCCCAAGTGTCACAAAGTAGTGCATGCATTCGTTATTACAAACCATTGTACATAACCTTGATTTTTAATATGAAAGGCTTTATGGGAGTCCATTTGTAAGTACGAGTTGTCCGTAAGTCAGGTACTGTACACTGCTCGTACAGTGTGACCGAATTAGGGGACAAGAGGTAGAGTCTCCATCTCCAACAGGTCCACAATCCGTCACCCACCTCATCAGGGGCTTCAGGACAAACTCTGTATCCAAGGTATTTGAGAGATTCAGCATTACCATAAAACGTGTCCCCATTTGACCCCCAGCAGTTCAACAGTGGCACCTTCAAATTCCCACGAGTGACATGGGACCGAAGGCGGTCACCAGAGAGGCACGCCGCTACAGTGCCAGCCAGCCTCCCCACCCCACAGGTATGGCGAATAAGCAAATTCTCTGCCACAAACTGCAGTTCGTTAGCAGCTAATGGTGAAACTACATCATCCAAAAAGCAGGGAAAGTGTGAAGAGAATAATAAAGGCAGGTTGGCGTTGCAGCTCCACGCTGGCCTGCTTCCGGCTGCAGCATCCCGGCCTGCGTGCCGAGATCTGGGGAAATCTGCCTTTTATAAAACGCGCAGGGCAAACTCCTGCTACTGGGAACTCAGCATTTAGCTGTGAGCAGTTATGAACTTAGAGAGAAACCCCCCTGAGAATCAGACGACTCCAAGTACGTCCCATCCACCTGATTCTGAGGACACAAAGAGCGGAAATCAATGCACTCGTATTTCCCAGGGAGGCACTGCTGAAAAAGGGGATATTTCAGCTTTAAATGGTAAAAATCATAATGTATCTAACATTTACTTGGGCCACAACAAGCATTTCCACTATAGCATGATAGTAATGGCAAACACACACACACATACACAAATAAAATGACATGATTGGGGAAAATAATAGGGTTAGGACAGACTACTCAAATTCAACCAAATGCCAAATGAAATCAATTATTTGAAAACATAAGACCATGTTCTTCTGAGCGCTAAGGCTTTTCCTTTATGCCTGAAATCTCATAACCAGTATGCTTCCTAGGCACTTCATCACCTTGTTCACTTGTTTATGGGAGTGGAGTCGATTTGGTGAAAATTAGCATTTTTGAAACAAAGTGCCTGACTGAGCACCAAGGGTCTTCCAGCACGTTCCAGTGTGTTACTCCACAATGTCTGGGAGGAAACGGCATATAAGCTGCATTCAGATCCACATTACACAGACAACTGCCGATCCACGTGAAACTGGGAAGCTGAGGTCAATAGTGTGGCACCAGTAAATGTTGGATACAATTATGATACAATGAGCAGAGCACCACCAATCAGATTCCGTTTCAGCTGTGACACATTAGCACAACCAATCGGACGCCAATTCAGCTGTGACACATGAGCACTCACGGAGGTCAGGCTGGAGCAGATGGTGACCAGTGAGTGTATAATGGTCAGGTGAGAACTCGCCTCGAGCCTGGTGCTGGGTAAGCCCAGGACAGCATTAAAAAAAAAAAACAAGACAAAAGGAGGTGTGGAATTAGTCTCACTGCCATTAGGATGGCCATTACCCAATGAGTCACAGCACCACCTGCAGGCCAATGGAAAGTGTCCCTATTTCCTGTCATCACTCATTTCACTTTTCCATTTAAGTGTCAAACCCATGAGATACATCTCCCTGCCCCCCGCAGAGAGACAGCAGCATGTTCTGCCTCGCTGGCAGGACATTATTGGTTGAAGTCAGAGCAATGCAGTCCTACACACCACTGGTGACTGGTGGCTAAACGTGGGTGGGGTGGCCATTAAGCTTCTATGTAATGGAAGGGGGTAATCACTTCCATTTAGTTAGTCACAAGCCTTTAAAAGGAGGGGAGGGATTTGGTCATTAGTGGAACAAAGCTGTAATCATCTCTATTTTTTAATGGGGGGGGGGGGGGGTAAGAGACTGATGGGGGGTAAGAGGAGAAGCAGGACACCCATTTAATAAGGGCAGAATAAAAGATGTTCCTTTTTCAGGAGCAAGCAGGACTCTTAAAGCTGTCCCAAAATGGACCCTGGTGAAACAGCAGAAGTGGGGCATGGTGGGACTCTGTGGGGCGCTACACACACAAACGGCCACTCTTTGGGGAGGGGGAGGGGTGAATGTTTCGGAGCAGAGCCACATGGCTGAGTCATCCGACACGGATAAGTGAAGGCTCACGACACAGAAAAGCGAGGAATAAAGCGGGACCAGCGAGCAGTGCAGGAAAGGGGTGGAATAAAGCGAGACCGGCGAGCAGCGCTGGAAAGGGGCGGAATAAAGCGAGACCGGCGAGCAGCGCTGGAAAGGGGCGGAATAAAGCAAGACCGACGAGCAGCACGAGAAAGTGGCGGAATAGAGAGACCGGCGAGCATCACAGGAAAAGGGAGGAATAAAGCAAAAACCGGTGAGCAGCGTGGGAAAGGGCCGGAATAAAACAGGACCAGCAAGCAGCGTGGGAAAGGGGTAGAATAAACCAGAACCGGAAAGCAGCATGGGAGAGGTGGGGGAATAAAGCAGGACCAGCGAGCAGGGCAAGTTCCTGAGCGTCTACTGCGGCAGCAACCAAGGTTCACTTGGTTAAAAACAGCCAGCCCCCCAAATGATTTCCCCATCGACAGCACCGTCCCAGATGTAGCAAGCCTCACCTTCAACAACTAAACAGTCATAATACACAGACCACCCCTCCTCCACTGCTCTGCCCAGCACTGACCAGGGGGTTGGACACTAGCGCTCACCCTGGGACTGAGAATGCAGAAAAACCCATCGTCAGCGGCAGCACTCAGCTCGGGACAAACTTCAGCATCTGCTCTCGTCCTTGGCCATTTTGCACAGAGATCTATAATCTGGAGTTGCCATGGAGATCCACGAAAAAAATAAAACTGAAAATATTGCTGTGCTGTTATTGTGATGGACACCCCCCCCCTGCTCCGCCCCCTGCCATTGTTAATGACGGGCACCAAAACTGACAAAGGTACCTCCAAACTGAGGGTAACCCTGAGTTACCCTGTGACACACTATGCCATAGCGCTGCTCAGGCAAAACCCCCCCACCCACCCAGGCCACCGTTCCCTCGCACCAATGTCTTCATGGCCTGAGGCATGATCAGCAGGTGGCATAATCACTAGAAAAGCGGGTGCCAGGATGCAGTGGGCTGAGGGGCCATCGATCAGTGGGGGGTGGAGTGGGAGGGGGGGCCATAGCCAGCGAGAGCGACAACACAAGGACGCAGACAGCCATTAACTATTCTGCTACATTAAACCATCATTTCACCAACAGCCATGGCCACATGCACAGACAGGTTAGGCGTCTTTGTCATAGTGGAACTCTCCATTCATTTCTATGGATAAAAATTATAACTGCATTCTCAAACTTTTATAAAACTGAGTTTCCCCTGGTCAAAATAACAGGTTTTAATCATGCCGAGGGGACCAAATGTCTACATAATATATAGATGGAAGAGCATGCAGCAGCAAAACCGAGACCCACGTCTAGCATGTCATTGTCATTTTTTATGTAACAATCTGTACAAATCCCAGATGCTGTCAAACAAGAGCTGTCAGAGCCACAGTGGTGTTTCCGACAGATTCTGGAGGAATCTAACAATGCACACCTTCTACTCCAAAATGGCCCCAATCCTCACACAACACATTAGATTTTTTTCCCCCACATCGGCCAGACTAAGTATTTGCTCTGATTTTGGTTCACGGTCACATTAACACAGGAGTCACAACAGCACAGGCATGATTAGAGCTATAGAGTGAGCTGAGAAAGCAATGCAGAGGAGGCCTTTATAATGTGCCCAGGCCACACCACAGTCTGCCAGCGCCATCTAACCGTCTGAATTGGTCAAACAAACTTAAATACACAACCTGACAAATGAACGGTACAGTCTCCCAGGGTGACAGGCTGGGCCATCTGCTCAGTGAAACGGATCACACCACCCCCCTCCCATCAGGACATACCAGTAAAACCATTAGTGTCACCAGGTAGGGAGTGGGGGGTCACCATACTGAACAAACAGTGCAACAGTCGCTTAACTACAGCCAGAAGCAAAAAGAAAAGTCCCTTGACTGTAGTTTGTGATTAAGCAGTAGGATTCAGAGACTACACTAACATTTTGTTCTTGAAGTCAAAAATCTTGAAGTTTATGGATCTTATAAAATATAATACTGCACAAATTGTGCATAAAGCCAGATATAATGTTGCCAGGAAATGTACAGAATGTTTTTTGACAGAGAAGGGGACTAAAAACTGAAGAGAAAGTTAAATTTGAAGACTTATGCACAAACGATGGTTAAAAACTTTTGTATTTCCATTTATGGAGTAAAACTCGAACAGTTTTCCAGTGGACCTACAGCAATGTTCAGGCATTATTCAGTTAAAAAAAAAAAAACTTTAATAATTTTCCAAAAGCAGGTATTAAACTGATGAACTGGATGACTGATGGGATGTATAATTCTGTTCAATTGTATCCACATTACATCTACCACTGTAGTTATGCATTTTCTTTTTTTTCCTTTTAGTTTGGGGTGAGTAATGAGGCGAGGTGGGGGTAACAAAGAATATGGCGATTCGATAGAGGTGAGCATGGGGTAGGGATTAATAAGTATATATATACACACTTCCTCCTATTCCATTTCAGACTTTTCTTTCTTCTTCATTTTATGCTAAATTTCATTTATTTTGTCTGCGGCACACACACGTGTACCTAAATAGGCAGGTATGCGTGTACTTGCGTATGTGTATATAGGGGCTGCATCCTTCGAAGGACACGGTCTATGTAGCCTTTGTAGGTCCGTGCAATAAATCTCGGCATCTTGGCATCAGAATAACATTCCTTGGCTGCATTCGAAGGAGGCTTCGAAATGGGACAACCTTGTGGTGCTGCTGTGACACATTCAGTCTTTGAACAAGCCTTAGAAGGACGCAGCCCCTGAGTTTGGACATAGCCTATGCCTCTTGCTGTACACAGCCCCACGAATCGGAACTTATCCAAAACTAACTTTGGTTACACATTTATCAGTGCGTGAAATAGGATCACGTTCAGCCTGTATCACAGAGGCGTGAGGATTTATCAGCCAGCAGCATACATACATACATGTATACACACACACACACACACAGCATTCCACACAAGCACATTAGCATTTCAAAGTAAGGAGGAGGGGGGAGGGTGACCATCATCATGATAATCTCAATCATTCACCATACTAAAGCTTGCTGCCAGGGCTATAAGACTAAGCTCCCTTTCCTCTCGTCCCAAACACACTTTCCCAAACCCAGATCCCCGACTCAAAGCCCGCTGCTACCCATCAGACATCATTTTTTCTGCTGATGCTGGAGCTGATGCCGGAGCATGCTTCCCGCTCGCAAATAACCAGCCTGTGCCTTCCATCATCCCCTTTGATGTCCAACACACTGCACACCCTGTAAATGACACCACCTTACTTATCTTACCTGCAATATACACGGACCAAGCTTAGACGGCACAGTGCATAAAATATATTTGTGTAATAAAAAATAAAACTCAATGGCCACAAACAGGGTTGACGGGAAGCATATTTTCTAAATTTAAGTACAACTACTGACAGCTGGAATATTGACCAATTTAACTGATCTCATTACAGTCAGATAAATGTCAGCTGAAGCACCAATTAATTTTCCCGCAGGGCTAATTTCTGTAATTAGACACTTGTACAACAGTCCAGACTGTCAGCATGGCCACACTGCGGGTTAATTGGGATTTTAAGAACAGGACAAACTCAATTTGCTGGAAAGCATGGCCACGTATGACAGAGGCAGGGAGGACTATTGACGCCATCACATCCACAAAGCGAAGGCATCACAAGCTGAGGAAGCAGAGTGACTGAACAAGGACACTGACTTTCCAAGCAGGAAGAGCGGAGAACATGCGTGCCATTGACACAAATGCAGCATAAAAATAACATGCAATACATCAGCAGATCTCTCATATAGGTGCTTAAGTTGAAACAAATTACTGACATAGTGCTGCGGTCGCCAAGCATGTAATGCAGGTGGATTTAACTTTTAATACCTTACTGAACTGCTGTGCCTCTCAGAAGCACAAAGAGCTAAACACGGTACAGCAGATACAGTTTGCTTCCTTCAGAAGAAATACGACAGCGCTTAGCTTTAAGTTTAACAAAAAGGAGAGCGGCTGGAGATTTTGGGCTTAAAGTGCGTATAATAGGGAATGTATTACACATACGTGTTAAACACCGGATGATCTTACCCGTGCAAATCAAGAAATACAACCTTTATGTAGCCTAACAATCAGAAATGCGCACCAGAAAGCTTCAAAATGTGGCACTTGTATTACACATCATCAGGAACCGAGACTGGCTTCAGTCATACGATGCAAGATGGGCCCTGGGATTCACTGGAGTGGCTGTAGGGGGTTCAGGTGCAGGTGCTCAATGAAAACAGAAAAAAAAAAAAACAAATGAAAAGCTGTGATTGGTCACCATTTGGCAACACATGACCAAAGTCAGCATGCGGAAAACCTGCATCCTTTCTTTCCCCCTTCATCCTCGGATCGGTGTTTGGCGGCTTCGTCCCCTAAAACCAGCGTTTAACAGGGTCAGTTCCGCCAGAGCAGGAGCCGCAGCAGTGTCCCGTAAGGAGAAACGCCGAGATTAATCCACAGACCTAAAAATAGCCAAACTGTTATTTATAGACAGCAGAGACCAGCCAAGCGCTACAATCATTAATTACAGGTCTGTAACTTGTAAAACACCTGCTGACTAAATCAACTAGTTTAAGACCATTTAGAAATCATTTCACTGCATATAAACTGCAGTCAAAAGTATAACAATAATAAAATAAGGCACTGTAGAAAACTGTATTGCCTCTACCCAGCAATGCCACAATAAAAAAAAAAACATAAAAAATAAACTGGCACACTCAAAGACAAGATGAAAAAGGAATTCCATAAGGCGACAGTAAGACCAAGCCCTGTTTAGATAAATGCTGATGCAGTTCTGTGTTGCCACAGGGTCTCTTTGGATGACCGCAGTTGTTAATGTGGTGACAGGAAGGAGAGTTAATGTGTTCCATTGAAAGTCACACAGAAGTTAACTGCATTCCAGTACAGCAGGTCACAAGGCCATTTAGCAATTCTAGGCAGGTTCACCGTTAGCAATATTAGTTAACATATTACAAAGTACAGACGCTCCTCAAAAGGGATACGTTCCAACTGGCTGTTCGCAACCTGAAATGTTCATAAGTCCATTTCAAGGGTATAGGCAAGCGCAAAAAACTTGGATGTTGGGAGTGCGCAGGCTACGTTGCTGCGCGGCGGGAGTAGCGGACATAAGTCGTACGAGGCAAAATTGTCACAAAGGAAAAAAAAAAAAAAACAGATGTTGTGGACAGGAAACAGGAGTCCATCAAACAATTTGGACTTACAGTCCTCTTCGTTCTTATGTCTGAAAGTTTGTAAGTAAAGGAGCAAACAAACACCACAGCACAAGGGCACATGTCCACTGTGCTTGGACAATGCCATGTGTACAACCGATTTAATGATACAAGACATTAGTGCTAATAAACGGTACACAACTACAGATTTCACTTCTGTTGATGAAGGGTGCAGCCATCTTGAATTCTGAGCTTGGGGTTGTAAAGGTTCCTTAAACTCAAAAGTTGGAATTCTAACATCAGTGGGCGTTCCAGATTTCCAACTCTGAAGTCCGACTTCGAAAGGAACACGCCATAACTCGGGGGGGGGGGGACGACTTCAGATGCTGGTACGGAGCAGCGAGGACAGAAAGGTCACCAGTGACAGCTGACAAAGCACAAAGACAGCCAGAAATGTTAATGCGGATCCCCGATTGGGTGCTTCTCACTGGTGCAGATCGATTCCCACAGGAGCCGCGGATTGGTAAGGCTGATGGAGGGAGACGCTGCTCGGATTAGGAAAGGAATTCAGCTCGTCGGGCCTGCTGCCTGGCACTGAGGTTGGGCATGAGCCAGCGCAGAGGTGACACTCCAGAGTGTCAGAGAATGTCCACAGGGAGGATGCTGGGGTCTGGCAGGGACACTCCCATCCACGCGAGCGCGCGCGCGCGCGTGTGTGTGTGTGTGTGTGTGTGTGTGTGTGTGTGCGTGTGCGTGTGCGTGTGTGCGTGTGCGCGTGCGCGTGCGTGTGCGTGTGCGCGTGCGCGTGTGTGTGTGTATTATTCTATAGAGAGAGAATGAATAATTGTTCTAATAAAATAATTACCCAGCCATAAATCTAGTTAAGTTATGGCCATTTTCTGTCACCAAGACGAAAACTCATAGGAGACGATGTTTTCCGCATCAGGAACAACTACAGGCCACAATGTGAAGATTAAGATAAAATACAAACCTGCGGCGGAATGAAAAATGAGTATTAGGAAAAGCCCAAGGCATGGCTGTCTATGGCTGAGGAAGCTGGACGTGATTCTCCCCCCCCACTCCACCCAAGCAGGATGCGGAGAAATGATAAATAAGAGCCATTTTCAGATTTTATTAATGCAAATAAAAATTTATTAAGTACGAGGAGGCGGGGGACAAGGCCTCACAGACAGATGGGGTTTCTGAGAATGACTTGAGGGTGGGGTGGGGGGGGAGAATTCATGGCTACTCAGGAGGAAGGGGCAGCTGCAACACCAGCTGACTCACCGTCAGGCCACATGTGTCCAACGGGCACCTGCGCGGTTCCAGGCAGCCAGGCACTCCACCGCACAGCAGCGCCCCCATGCTGCCGAGGCACACACTGCGACACCGCCATTCTCACCGTCTCATTTATACCATGCATAATGAGCGTCTGCCTTAAGCGTAGTGGAATATACCTCACTCACAGCCAGCACTCTGTGTCGGGGGGCACATGAAGCAGAGAAGCAAACACATTAAGAACAGTAATTAATGGCTTGCTGTGCATCTGTGCGTCTCCTCGTTATTACATTGTGGGGACCAGACTTCCCCACAATGTGACAAAAACCTGTAACTTTTTACTTTGTGGAAAACATTTTTCCATAAGGGGAGGGGGAGTAAGGACCGAAGGAGTAGAGAACCCCTGCTCCGCCCCCCCCCCCCCCCCCCCCCCGCACCCCCACCCCCATGCTATTTCTTTAATATAAAAAAAACAAAGCAAAAAAAGAAAAATAAATCTGAGTAAATAAATA
>JAABNY020000136.1:24977966-25003849 GCA_015164015.2 Brevimyrus niger
ATAAAGCGACTGACCGTCATCCTGACACCCAGTGCGAAGTGCGGTAGATAATCAGAGAGGGGAAACGTGGAAATTACTATGTGTATAGGGCCGGGAATTCTGCAATGCCGTGTCACACCCCTGAGAGATTTCACCAAAGCAGACCAAGCAAAAAAAGACGCCATTTGTATTATTATTCTAATGCAGAGATATGCCCTGGCACCACTCAGAGGTTTGCCTGAGAATTATCAAGTTTACAGTGGCAAACAGGGCAGGGTTTATCCCCAGTCCATTCCAGAAACCACCAGGAGCAGAGATATCCTTCACCAGAACATTCTCCTGACCCTGAAAGAGGTGCTCTATTCACAAGTAGCCCCATTGCAAAGAGTGGCTCTCGGAAAACATTCAAATAACACCATGCGTGAAGTAAAATAGTACAGAAGCGAGGAAACAAGTCCATTCCCTTTTGACAGATTTGTTTACCAGGACCTTGGCTCAGTGGGATGCAAAGTGTTGTACGTTTGCAGTCTGCAGCTTTTTTATACCTTGCAAGATATCGATATTCTGCATAAACTAGAAATTCACCACCATCTGCCGGGAATCTGAACAGGCTATGAGGGCTCCTTCTGATTCAGCTAAATCTTCTGCAAAGGAGCCATGTGCTTTTTTTCCCAGTCAGCTGTCGCCCGCCCTCCCCTCCAGTCTAGGGTCCCCATGCTCATGTTTATACACATAATTACAACTAAAAGCAAATTCAGACTGCTGCTGCTTGAAAACAATGCCACTGCACCAGGCTAAATGTGCCACCCCAGGTTGATGCAACTCGAACAGAAAAACAACCTTGAGCGAGAATGCCACACCAGCAATACCTTCTTTCTGGTCATGATGTAAGCCACTGTAAGCCAGCTGTGTGGGGGTGTGTTTGCGCGTGTCGGTGGGTGTGTGTGGTACATTCTCATACACTACCACTAAATTGCTCCTTCCAGCCTCATCAACTGTAGCTAACTCGGTTCCCCATTCACAACCGGAAAGGGACCATAAATCTTAGTACATCGCCGGTCCCCTCCTAAAAAAATGACTGCCCTCCAAGCAATCAAAGAAATCCCTTTTTAGTGGGGTTCAAGTCTTGCAATCATCCTTCCCAGGACACATGCCCAGCAAAAAAAAAAAGCACACAGTCTCATAGAGTGAAGCCCTAAGGCTCGATGGAGGGCTCCAGCTAGGCCTGCCAAAAAACAAACACTCGGCAACAGCCAATTAAAGCAGGCCATGGTGGACACATGGTCACTAGAGGACCAATCATATGAGACGCCAAAGTGAGTGGCAGCTCCACCAGTCAACCACCTGGTAGCTTCCCCTGCTGCAACAGAGCAAAGTAAGTGAAGCTTGTGTCGGCCCAGGCCTTGCCGACTTCCCAGGGGAACAGGGTGCCGTCACCTTCTTACCGCCATCAGAACCTCACAGGCTAGAAAAAAATGAAACCTAGAAAGAAGCCCTGGAACACATCTACTGCACCCGCAAATCTCATTCTAATCTATTGATTTTCCCCTGGATCACGAGGCCCCGTATCTCTTAAGACACGTTTTTGATTAACTGCCAGCACGGAGACGGGCAGCACTGCACACGGGTGACTGACGTCAGACCCGGAGAAGCTTGTGTCTGTGGCGTGAGGGTGAGGATAAACCTGCGGGGCACGCTCCTGTTCTCACAGACGGTTTGGAGAGGGGAAAAAACAAACAAAAATTAAGATATAATCATGCACGCCCACACTCCAACATATTTAGTGCAGTTTAAAACAAGGCGGGGGAGGACATGTTTCACCAGAGACTAAGGGACTCCTAAGTGTCACGACATCACACCCCACCCCTCGTGACATGCCTGTGATCACCTTGAACTGTACAGCATGATGATGGGTAAGGAGGCACAGGTAGAGACTCTGAGGAGCAGCCAGGGTGGGGGTGGGGGGTCCAGGGGAAGCAGCACGTCACACTGATGCAAAATGCAAAGCCCCCCCAGCATCAATGGGCTTTTAGCTAAACCCCACAACTGCTAAGCAATCAGCTGCCGCTTCATGTGTGATTTTGCATTTATGAAAGGATTGTGATATTAAAGAATTCATCCGTTATCAGCCCAGGTAGACATACACCGGCTGCAATTTTCTTAGCCGATTCAGATTTCTTTTGCGAGTTTGACTGGCCGACGCTATACTTGACAGCATACGCAAACAAAATTCAACTTGTCTTCAATGCAGAATTCTATTTTGATAGAGGAAATTGTTAAACTTCAGAATTTCCCTTAAACTGCACAATGTTACAGGATTGTTTGTCATTTAAACGAGTCTCAAAATAAAGTGCTGTGTGACTGGAAAGAGGTACATATAGCAATTAACTGAAAATGAGTTGCTGTAGACCCAACTTTATCCGACATATTTTATTGTTCCAAACAACAGCAGGTGCAACAGCTTTAAATGGCAAAACAAATGTCACTTGTATTCACCAGGTAACACGACATTGACCTTTTTCTCTCTTTAAAAAAAAAAAAAAAACCTGTCTTAAAATAATGTCCACAGGTTACAAACCTCCAAAGAAAACTGACGTGTACTATTCTTTTCCAAATAACAGGTGCAGGGTAATGTTATTAATAGTTACATTGCACGTTATGCACATACGGTTCTTACATCACTAGTAAGCTAAACTAGGATCAGCCTTTTTCATACTGTATGGACATCATAGCGCAGGGAGTTACATTTTCATAGGAAAAACCCTTAGCTTGCTTTGTAATTGTACTAATTATTCCATTTCAAGATTATCGAGTTATGTTTCATAACCACTTGAAAGTTTAGCTCCGACTTTTCACCAGGTTTTCGTGGTGGCCCCCCCATGGTTTACTTTGGCTTTTACAAGTATTACAAATTACAGTCTTTCCGTCGTTTTCACTCACAGTGAAGAACTTCCACGCTAAAGACATGTTAGCATGTGGCTGTGAGCGTGCATGCAGGTGTGAGGCTAATGTCTGCGTTGCTGTGTGTATGACGTGCGGTGCATGAATAAAATGGACCGGTTTGATATAGGAAATACGAGATTGACCGGCCAATCACCTGTCCGGGCCCAAGCACGCTGATTATCGGCAGATTCTGGTCCCTGGACGATTGACCGGTGCATCTCTAATCCCAGGTCATGTTTTTGTTAAATTACACAGCCATACTGGGGGGAAGATTGCGAGCCAATTTCTTATATGCTCATTGAGAACATAATTTCAGCACTTGCAGGCAAGTTAAATGTCTTTGTGAAGTTGACCAAATGGGAAGTCTGTTTTCTATATTATCAATCAATTTACTTATCATTTATTAAGTTTAATACAGAAAGCATGGCCATGGCGCTACATAATCTCAGGAGAACTGCCTGTGTCACCATTCTGCAAACTATGGCCTAGTTTAACAAAAGCAGAACTTCATTATAGAGGCTTATTGACCTACATCCAGGCAGGTTGACTTGGATCAAGGTTCTCTCAGCACACACTCCCACTTTATCTAAGCCATTTATGGCCTGCTCATTGAAGCCCATTTCCCAGAATAACAATCATCTAACCCTAATATAATAAGACTCCGCCTCATTTTCTCAGCACTTTGCCCCAAAGGAGTAACACAGCATCGGTTGATCGCTCGTTTCGGCGGTGGCACCTTCTCCAACCCGGTTCGCAATATCCCTGCCTCTTTGTTTTAAGCGATCATCCACAGCCAGCGCAAAATGCTCTCTAGTGCCTCCTGCTGGAAGACCCCATCGCTGTGCACCCCCTTCCACCCCACTCGGGTTCCCCTCAGCCAGCCCACAGTCAGAGCACCAGCATCCGAGGGCTTAGTCTAAGACTTCGACAATAGAGGATTTTACTTTTTTTTTCCTTCTTTCATTTATATCCAAGCCCATTGAGACTCCCCCTACCAGTTCAAGAAACACCAGAAGACCTGTTTCAGGGACGACTCATGCAGACCTCCAATTGCCCACCGGCCAGACCCAAACCGTTCTCTGGCGTTTCCCCGAACACTCTTCTTTACATTGATCTCAGACCAGCAGCTCTCTTATTCTGCTCTTTCCCATGCTGTCCTTTATTGTGCGACTACAATGCTAACTTACACTTCACGGAAAGCTAGTCGCCGTATGTTTGTGGCGTACTTATCTCACATGTCGCTCTGGACAAAACCGTCTGGTAGATAAGTAAATGCACACATCACCGAGCCCAGAGATGAGCAAGTCAGATTTGGGGGGGGGCGGGGAAGCAGTACAGAGGGCGGTGATACCAACTCGCTATGCTGTGGGTGACACGCACAGGCGAGGGAGGGGGCAGTGTAGGCAGAGAAGCGGCTGTGAAGAGTGTACAGTCAGCCCTGATTACACAGACAATGCGACCATCAGAGGCTGCCCCCTCAGCACTGCTATTTTTAATCTCCGTGCATGTAGATACCGTGAAGGTTTGGCTCCGCCTCCTCTGCCATCCCACCACCAGCAGGGTCAAGCCATCGCCCCCGGCAACCACAGCTCCTACACTAACATGGCCACGTAGCCGTGGTGACGAGCCGTACAACCCGACGGGGGAGAAAGCGTGTGAGAGTGTGTATGTGAGTGAGGGAGGGGAAGAAAGAGAAGGTGAGGCGCACACACACACACACACACACATATACACACACACACACCTAATGCCCACCTCCTTCTGAGGCTTTCCGGCTTCCGAAATGCGACGGGGTGGGGGGCACCATGCGCTCTGCGTGGGAGCTGCCGCCAGCCGACCGCATAACGAGAATGAAATGTGAATGAAAACGGCACGCGCACCTACACCTGAACAGCCGCGCACCACACGCAACTGCTCCCCTCCTGACAGAAAGGGTTACAGGCGGGAGGTCAGTGTCAATTACAACATCCCAGGTGACAAGACAGAGACGCCGCTTGCTCTGAAATTCATGCAAGCAGAGGATTTTCAGAACTGTGGGACACAGTGCCCGAGTACAAAACCTGTCTGTGAATCAGGCATAAAAAATGCAGAGGCAAACTTTTCCATAGCCTCAGATGTCACCCCCGACCGCACAAGGGCAGTGCCTGTTCTACCAAATAATGACCCACTCCCCAGTGGGGCACATACTGGAGACAGGTAACTGAAGCGCAGGACACCGGACCCTCTGCCAGACACTGCTTCAATGTTTCTCGCACGACTACAAAGCTCCCTCCAAATACTGCAAGGGGGCAGGGATTTGCATGACATTTGACCCCAACTATTGGCTGGAAAGCAGGGACTTTGGGAGCCCCTATCGTTGGATTGGCGAGCAGTGGTGACAGATGGGGAACAGCCGAGAGCATATAGGTCTCCAGCTTCCCGGCATGCTAAAGTGTTACTTTCTCAGGCCGGAGGTCTACGGTCTGATCTGGGACAGCGAGCAGGGCTCGATAAGGGCAGGGCCTTCCTAATCTTCCGAGCAACGAAAGATCAAGGCACACTTGCCTCCTCATATGGGGTAACCGCTATAAATCAGTCTATAGAAAACAAAAAAACACTCCTTTTTTCTAACAAAAAAAGACTCCTTTTCAGGTAGCAGCCAGTCTGACAATAACATAAGAGCCGAGGCATCTGAACCATAAAGGAACTGAGCTCCTTTATTTATGCTGCCGTGGCAAAGGTCTCTACACAAAAGTGAGGATATTGTTACGGGTTAAAGTAACATGAAGGCACATGCCCTCTGCGTTAACGAGATTCACTGTCAAAGTCTCAGAGACTGTTTTTACCGCGATCACTAATGGTACGCGGGTGCTGCTCTGTGTAACCATCAGGGATTTTCATCAAGAGGGAGCTCTGGGCATCCTCAGTGACGCAGCGGGGCTTCAGGAAACGGGAATCTGTGGTATGTCCAACCAGACCGGCGGAACACAAAGCAGATCGTGCTTTTCGGCTGGCAAAACTGAGGTAAGAGAGAGACCCTGTCGTGGACCAGAAGGTGTGGTCTGAAGCGAGCGGGCTGCGCTCTCCACGGAAGGTTTTACAGAGTCCTCCGAGCCTTTGGAGCGGAGGGCCGCGCCGCTCCCAGCACACGACTGCACGAATCTTGCTCATCCTCCCCGCTTGCGAGCTGCAGGGGGTGTCATGCAATAAGGAGACCCAAGACCGGCTTGAGCATTACTCCCGGGCTGGGAGCAAAAAGCGAAGACGAAAACTACATTTTCCATGGAAAAGGAATGAACGTCGACACCCAAGCGGATATGTGGAATTCAGCCATCGTTCAGATGTTCCAGAGTCATGGCAAACAGAACCATGGGAGAATTCTCGGCGACACTAAAGCCGGCACGGAAGCCGACGCACACTAAGCAACATCCAAAATCAATAGGCACCATCGCCGGGGCGAGAATCTCATCTCTACATCAAGACCGGCCCACCATCCTTAAATTTTGACCTCACGCTTTCTGAAAGATTTTTCCCAAACAATGAGCTTGTTTGTTTTCTGTGGGGAAAAGTAGAGGCCGAAGACAGAGGCGACAAAAGGGGTTAATCGGGGCTGATCTGAGGCAGTCCTCCTGGATGCACACAGCCGCTGCATCGCACGTGATCCCGACCAGCCGCCCCAGCAGGGGGGTGAGGGCTCTACAGAGGGGCTTACAGGGTACTTATATAATCACAGGGGCACGCCGGCCAACTGGCACACTCACTGGAGCTGCTCTGGTGCTCATCGCTTTATGCAAATGCAGCCCCCACACACACACTTACGAGCGTGCACTCGTATGAGCGTGCGCACGTATGGAAATGCGCACACACACAGACTCGAGGGACATACCTTACAGGTCCTACTCTTACCAGCCTTTTCCCACTTATGGACTATATACACTAATAAAAATTCCAAGTCTAAGCCTAATAAGGTAAAATCCAGCCCCTCACAAACCATTTAATCCTACGTTACGCGCAAGAGAGACCGGCCAGTGTTATTCTCCAACAACGCACTGCTCCATCACAGCTTCTCCTGGATACATAGAAAGGAATATTCGGCAGGATCCAGAACGTAAGGTTTTAAAAAAAACTTCAGAGACAAACAGCAAGATGGGCTAGGGGAGGATCCCAAAGATGAACCATATAAGCTTCCCAGTACTCCCAGTAACGCCATTCTGCTGAACAACCCTGAAGGTTAGTGGGGGATCATTGCGATGTCGGCACTGTGGCAAGTACAAAATAAAAAATAAAAAAAAAGACGCCCTCAGAGGGTCGAAATTCACCACTGCCAACCAAATCAGGGGTGGCTCCTAAACATTATATTCCTATTACTTCCAAACATAATACTTTTCCCCTATTTATATCTTAACCATCTTGGAGAGACCAACACAGAGGAAAGTGAATTCGCCTATACAAAAAGTTAAAACAAACATTGTTTATTCTCTCAAATTAGCCTTTGCAATTCATAGTCGATGTGTCATTATCTTATATTATCCTTATCTGGCTCAAACATTAGACAAATGTGATTTTTTTTTTGTCTGTAAAAAAACAGCTGAAATCTAAAGGGGTGGCTGGGGTGTTTGTGTGTAATAGGCAAGGCGTTAGAAGTTATAGTTCTTCATAGGCACTCAAACCCTGCTGAAATCTCTAGCGTTACAGTTCATGTAAGTAGGAGATCCGATGCCGGCAGATTGCATGAGCAGGCAAGTGCGGAGACGTGCCAGGGCTCTGCACACAGCCGCATTGATCGCAGGGAAGCAGCAGTCAGTCACCCTCCATCTGGCCCAACAAACGCGGAACCACCACAACTTGAAATCACAAGAATTCAATTCAAATACCCGCACTTCCCGGAATCAAATTACGCCGTCATGCCAGAGCAATCGGATCCCAGCTTCTTTAAGCGTCAGTGTTAAAAAAAGTGCGTCTCACGGACGCAAATGGCTCCGTAGACCACTTATGAGGAGGTCAAGGGCGACAGCGTAAAAACTGTATGACACACATTTTTTAAAAAAGCTGGAAGATCACGGTCAACTAGATCGTGGGAACGTCATTTCAACATTTTGTGCCTCATGGTGCCCATCGCCATCATCCTTAAAGCATGAATGAAGGGGTGAATGAATGAACAGATGAATGCAAGGATGAATAGATAGCTGAAGATGAATGAATAGATGAATGAATGCATATTTGTTTGTGCGGCATGAGGAAAGCCTTTGTATTTCCTCACCGATCCAAGTTGCACAAATACATGACTTGTCGTGTCAGATTTATGACGGAGCCTGCGCTGCATTAGAAAGTTGTCCGGTAGGCGGGCAACAAACCAGCATGAGGCCGAACTGTCAATGTCAGCTGAAGCCAAGTCGAGCAGCTGACGGCTTTATCTGCACTGAGAAGAGCGACGGGCAGGCAGCTGCGAGCCGCCCCCCAAAGACAGCGGCACTTACCAAGGGTCGAACTCGTGGATGATGCTTTCAAAGCGTATTACCGCGAAGAGCCGGGAGCTGAAGCCAGCCAGCCAGGCTAGGAAGAGAATGGTGAACGACAGCAGGGACTGCCATGCCGCCGGCTGCGTCAGCCCGCCGGACAGGCCTCCGCTGCCTGAGACCGGGGCCCCGGCACCGGGAGTAGCCTTGTGCTTGCTGTCGGCGACCGTGTTTTGCTCCGCCATGTTCTGCGCGAGCCTCCGTGCGTCTGGATAGTAAAGACAGCCCCCCACCCCCGACCCCGCGCTCCTTTCTTGAAATCCTCCGCCCTAAGTCAGTCCCTTCCCGCACGACAACAGCACCCTCCGCCCGTTATCCAATCTGAGTACTCCGCCAGTATTCACTACAGCCGGCTCTCCAGCGCTGCGACCGACTGGTTCTCGAGCAGTGGAGGCGGGGAGTTAAGGGGGACAGCAGGGCTGACAGGAAACGCTCGTAGCCTCTCACAAGACGACAGGTACGAAGTGGCGGTGCACGCCCCTGCCTATCCAAGGCCAATCCCAGACGGGCGTGGCTATGACTGACGACGTTTTTGCCCAATTGAATGACAAGTGTCCCGACTTTCGGTTGGAGCGCCGTCTGCACAAAGGGGATGTTTAAAACCACCAATCCGCTTCCAAATAAGCAGTCACGGAGCCGTCTTTCGGCCAATCGGCTCCTACGAACCATGAGCGCCTACTTCCACTGAACCAATAAAGTAAATTAATTTCAAAACAGCAGAGGAAGGATAAATCCGGTAATACGAGAAACGAATGGAAAAAGCACGAGCTGTGGTAGATTTACTTAAGAGGAACAATCTGTCCTTTGCATTTCCAACAGTAAAAATATGTTTCGTATTTGTTTGTCCGTTGTTGCTCTTAGATGTAATACATTATTACTGTTCTCATGGGTTCACGTTTATACACTGAAACGACTGATTTAAGATTTAGTACCGTCAACGTTGCTTTAACGAACAGTACTTCCTCCTTGTTCTTAAGGTGTCCAGTACATCTTTATTATGCGTACCACAATTATGTGGCGTTACCCAGCATGTATTCTTGGAATGGAAACACGTACTATTTAAGATAATCAGTGGTTATAATAAAGGTTTTATGCTCTAGAATAATAAAATATATTTCTGTAGTTTTGAGTATTGATTAAAAAAACAAACTATTTGAAAACAAGGAAACTTTGGTGCAGCAGCTGCTTATGGATCCCTTGCATGTTTGAGATGAATGGGGATATAGAATCCAGACCCCTTTCAAATCACCATGCAAGGCTGCAAGAGGTAGCAGCTTGGACAGACTATCTTGAACAGATTGCCTTGAGAAGATCCCCTCCAAACAGCTCACCAAGACAATTCCGAAATGTGTCGGTGGGTACAAAGCAGTATGAAAAATAATGACCGGCTGATAGAGGATAGTCTACAGTGCTTGAGCAAATGCTTTTATTTGTATGTATGTTTTTATTCAAGTAGACTATGGAGAGCATTATTGACCGGAGCCGGGATTAACTGTCTTGTTAAAAAGCAACATTTTCACCACTACATTATCATCTAGACTCGTATGACCCACATGTTTATTGAGGGAGATACAAGGCCATTGTGCTCCATATAGCAGATATTCTGACCACCATAAACATTTCCTCAATGAGTTTTGTGACCCGTCTCTCTCCCAGCCCAAGTATTTACGTTTAGGACCCAAGAATTACCTTTTCTCTGTGTTTTATTACCCTTCTTGACACGAAAGTGCAGGAGGTCAACTTCTTTATGCTGTAAGAGTCTGTTTGTATGTCAGAAATACTGCCGTAATTAGCATAAAACTGGATAATATCTATGTTGTAACGAGGTTCTTTGCATTGATTTCCATATTCATAAAGACATGCAGAGAAACGTTAACCAACAGGATACTGTGTCTTAAAGCGGTTTGGCCTCTGCAGGTTTCCATGTGATTAATGAAGCCACTATACGTAGCATTTCTTCAAAAAGTTGAAGACAGACCTCAGACCCTCTGCTGTGACACCTCATACACTGACTTCATGTTAAATATCCGCTCATGCATACGGATGGCCGTACTCACTTAATTAACTACTAAGCATGTTAAAAGAACTTGGTCTGGTCTTTTAATTTTTAGTTAATCAGCTCCAGTGTGTCCTGGGGCTTTGGCCATGGTGCTATGATCATCATCATTATGATACTAAATAGAGATATAATCACAGGAACAGTGATATAGCACAAGTAGGTCTGAAAGTATCTGAAAATGAACGTATAAAAAAGTCTTTATTGGGTTCGTGAACTGACATAGACAAAGCACAGTCTCATGGAATTTAATCTTCACCGAACCATCATCATAGCAGCCACATGCAAATTGTCATAAATTCCCTCAACCTTGTGACGTTACCGATTTAAGCCATTTCACCTGTATCTTCTCTCTTTCAGAATCAAACCTGTGAACAAATCCGGCTGGTTCCACCACTTCACAGCATGACCCTCAGCGGGCGTGTGTGGTATTCTAGTCCTGTCGCTCTCTCTACACATTGTTGGGTACAAACCAGCATCCAGAAAAGTAGTTGTCTACATTTAATTTCTTACTGCTGTCAAATCCCACAGATGTCTGCACATCTGCAGCACCCAAACCCTGAACTGGTTTGACCATCTCAAATCATACTGTTACACTCTGGCACACCCAGTGGTCACCCATCCATTTTGAAGTGTGAATTTAGACTGTACCAAGATCGGACTGAATCCAAGCAGAGCTATAGTCCAGCTAATCCACTAGGGGCACTGTTGCTGAAGTAAAGTAATGGTGTGTCAGATGTTATGGCATTTTAAAGACAATTAGCTCCAATTTTCCTGTTACATCCCAAACCAGACTAGGCTACTACACTAGGCTTTTACAATGCTAAGACTGCCAGAAAGCTTGGAGAAAACCAGATGAGATTTATTTTACCTAGTCATGTTTGGGCTGGTAAAGTGCTTTACAATTCAGACTAATGTGCACAGTAAGATACAAATGTAAAGTGTTGTAAAAGTCTTGAACTAAAAAATAAAGAGATGTTTAAATAGCATGTGTTGACATTCTCAGGAGTATCATGTTATAAACACTGGGAGTGTTTGAGTTGAAGGGATTCCTGGCCGTGAGACAAATTGAAGGGGTTCCTCGAGGAGCCGAGAGCCATGATCGTATCACTGCTGAGAGGAAGTCCCTCTCTTACTGCGCCAGAGGCCACATATAACACAGAACCTTCCAGTATCCGTTCAAGACTGGTAGAAAAAATTCTCACCAGCTTGATCAATGAAACATGCACCTCCATCAAAGCAGACCTCTCTCCATCCTCTGATGTGTGGGATAAAAGGCAGACTTCCCTTTTCACAGCAAACCCCAGGAGACAGAAATTAAGACTGGCGGGAAGACAGAGAAGGTCAAACTAATTCAAAGGACAAGAAAAATAAATCATTTCAAATCTGGAATCAAACCCCACAGCAAAGCATTTTAAAAGTTTTTAATTTCTCTGATACTCAAAGAGCATTTATATTGCTGTGATTCAGTTGCTTCTGCGTCAAAAATTGAAATTTTTCCCCCCTATCTGGTCTCTTTGTAATACAAATTATGCTAGTAGTATTAGCAGTGCTTGTATTAGCAATACTGTTTTTGATTGTAGTTTTAGTTCCCTGGTTGTTTCCTGGCGATTGCAATGGAAATGTATTAGATGCATAGTATAACAGAAATATTAGATGCATAGTATAGTAATTAGTAGTTAAGTTCGTGACAGCCATAGCAGTAATTGCAATAATGGGTAGTGTGGTGATGGCCATAGTTATACAGTCAGAGCTCCGAAATCTACATGCTTGGCATCCGTGGATTCAACCAACCATACCAAGCTTTACATTGGAAGTAGATTTTTAGTACACTACCATAATTTTTAGTCAAATGTGTGGGCAGCTGAAAAGGAACGTGACTTCATTTATACTTTCCTGCTCCTACAGTAGCATTCTGGTTTCCTGTATCGGTGAGCCTGAATGCCAGAGATACACTCCTGTTTGCCCATGATGCTCTATTGTGCTGATAACGAAGAACATTGATTAACATTTGGATCCCTAGAGTGAAAGCAGGAAAACTAATTTTATTTTACAATATCGGGTTGTTCATTTGGCTGCTGTATTTTCCCTCGTCATTTGCGTATTATAAGGTATTACATATAAGTACAAGTTTGCAGTGCACTGGGTTGGCACCCCATTCTGGGTTGTTCCCTGCCTTGCACTTGTAGCCTTCAGGTTAGGCACTAGATCTCCTATGACCCTGAATAGAACACGTGGTTACAGAAAATGAATTGATGAGTAGGTATTATAAGTAATCTAGAATTTTTAAAAATATATCCTTCTGAGACCCAAGGAAGAAAGTGTCCTTCAATTTTAGGTTTTTTTGTCTTTGGGGGAAATAAGACATCTTACAATTTAGATTTTTTCAAATTTATTTTTATTTTTAATTTAACAGCATGTCAATTTTACTGTGGAACAGGAATAAATATGTTTCCTTACATCAGTGAAAAGATATATGCAAAAACAAAATGTCCACTGCAATGGACATAAATCAATGGGTGGGGTCTCAGGAGGATATGGGAAGATGTGCATGGGTTATATGCAAATGTTATGGCATTTTATATAAGGGACCCGAGGATCTGTAGATTTTGGTAACTGTGGGGAGTCTTGGAAACAGTTCTTGTAGCAATTGCGGTATTAGAGTGAAGACAATAGGAGCATGATAAACAATCTAATGGATCTTGGTATCCAACCTAGATTGGGGAGACCAGGGCCTCTTCCTGGAGCCTAACCCAAGGCAGGAGCTTGATGACATAACCCAAAGGAGTAACATGGGTCCACACTCCTGTGAGTTCACCAGCTGCAGGGGGAGCCGTGGGGGTTGGGTGCAATGTGGCAGTTGAAGGCAGGGATCTCGATGGACCGATTGTGGGCTACCAAAACTGGCTCTTGTGTAACCTCTCTGGTGGGAAAGGAGCCTGATGTCATGCGGGAGATAGAAAGATATCAACTAGATACCTGTAGGGTGCAAAAACTTTGCTGGTACAGTATATATAGTCGGGTTCACCTCAATGCGTAGCTCGAGTTCTGGAACCAAACTACTTAAGGGAGTCAGGAAATATTGTGCCTGAAGGGAGCATGTTCCAGGACTCCATTACTGAGGCTGCAATGTCAAGCTGTGACTGTAAGGTTGTTGGTGCTTGTCATAGTGGTAATCCTCAACCCGGTGGTGGACACCAGCAATAAAGGGGGCTGTCAAGTTGAAGAAGGAGGTCTTCCAATTTTTGTTAGCTTGTGGAATTCTTAAAGCAACTGACAGGTACTGGCATGCAAAACGGTTAGTGGCTTCGGCAGTAGCTGAAGTTATTATGGTTATTATGAGTTGGTGAGGTTCGAAAATACTCTGGCAAACTGTCAGACTACTCTGGGGGGGGGGGGAGGGCTTCACCCAAGCTGTTAACAATAGGGATGGAGAACCGTTGACCTCAAATGGGGGTATAGTCAGGTGATGGAAAGAATATTTCGAGGACCTCCTAAATCTCACTGATACACCTTCCATGGAGGAAGTTGAGCTGGAAGACTCAGAGGGGGACTTGCCCATCTCTAGAGCTGAGGTCACTGAAGTGGTTAAACAGCTGCTCTGTGGTAAGGCTTTGAGGGTGGATGACATTTGCCCTGAGTTCCTGAAAGCTCTTGATGCTCTCCGGCTGTCTTGACTGTTGTACCTCTTCAACATTGCCTGGACGTTAGGGACAATGCCTTTGGATTGGCCAACTGGGGTGGTGGCCCCAATTCTTAACAAAGGGGACCAGAGGATGTGTTCAAACTTCAGGGGTATCACACTCCTCAGTCTTCTTGAGAAGGTCTATTCTAAGATACTTTAAGGGTAGAGTCCACCCTATAGTCAAACCTCAGATCCAGGAGGAGCAATGCAGGTTCTGTCTTGGTCGTGGAACACTGGACTGGCTCTTCATCCTCATAAGATTATTGGAGGGTTTATGGGAATTTACTTAACTGGTCTACTTGTGTTTTGTGGACTTGAAATAGGTATACAATCGTGTACCTTGTAGGGCTCTCTGGAGCGTGCTTCAGGAGTATGGGGTCCATTGCTGCAGACCATTAGGTCCCTGTGTAAACAAAGCAAGAGTTTGGTTTGAATTACCTGCAGTAAGTTAGACTGGTTCCCAGTAGGTCATGAACTCTGCCAGGGCTGGCCTTTGCTGTTGATTCTGTTTGTAAATTTTATAGAGAGAATTTCTAGGTGTAGCCAATGAGTGGAGGGGGTCCAGTTCGGGGTCCTCAGTATCACGTCTTTATTCTTTAGTATATGATGTGGTTCTGTTGGCTTCATCGGGCTGCGACCTGCAGTAAGCAGTGCTTGCAGCTGATTGTGAGGCAGCCAGGATGAAGATTAGCATCTCAAAGGCTCAGGCCATGGTCCTCAACCGGAAAATTGTGGATTGCCCTCTCCTGTTGGGGAATGAATTGCTGCCTCATGTGAAGGAGTTTAAGTATCTCGGGGTCTTGTTCAGTGACTGAAGAAGGGAGTGGGAGATCGACAGACAGATCCGTTCTGTTGTGGTCCAGAAGGGGCTGAGCCAGAAGGCAAAGCTTTTGATTTACCAGGTGATCTACATTCCTACCTTCAGCTATGGTAGTGACTGAAAGAATGCGATCACGGATACAAGCGGCAGAAATGAGTTTCCTCCGCAGGGCGTCTGGGTTCAGCCTTAGAGATAGGGTAAGGAGCTCGGACATTTGGGAGGGGCTCAAAGTATAGCTGCTGCACCTCCGCATCAAAAGGAGCCAGTTGAGTTATTTCAGGCAGGTGTTTATCTAGGATGCCTCCTGAATGGCTCCCTAGGAAAGTGTTTTGGGTATTTCCAACCAGGATAGACCTAGGACATGCTGGAGAGAACATCTCTTGGCTGGCCTGGGAATGCCTTCCCCAGTATTCCCCAGAGGAGCTGGAGGAGGTCACTGGGGAGAGGGAGGTCTGGGTATCCTTGCCTAGACTGCTGCCCCATGATCTGACCCTGGATGGATGTATGTATGTATAGATGGATGGATGGATGGATGGATAAATTGCAATAGTGGCAACTGAGGGATTATGTAGACATTCAAATTACAATAATTAATACAGTAATTGTAATAGCAGTAAGTCATAGACCTGTAGCAGATATAAACAGTGAAAATAACTTGCATTCTGGTGCCTGTTTATGCATGATGGGTTTGGTGTGGGCGGAGCCTGGGTGGAGCACGGGGAGTTCGACATTAGTGTGGAGGAGAGGAGGCTTTGCTCCAGTTACATCAGCATGAGCCAGAGGGACTCCCGTAACTTTTCATTTGTATGAATATTTCATTTCAAATCTTTTTATTAATTTTACTTTCCAGTCTGTGGGAGTTCCGCCCATCCCTCTTCTTACACATTTATGGGTATAAATCCACTCAAAAGACATGCAGCCATCTATCCCTCACAACTGCTCATTGAGTGCAAGATCATCATGGGCCACGAGGGCCTATCGCATAATATGCGAGGCAGGAGACACCCTGGATAGGATGCCAGTCAATTGTAGGACACACTTACAGACACAATAACACGCTAGGAGCAATATAGATACACCGGTCCACCTAAATGCATATCTTTAGATTGCCAAGTGGCTCAGATGGTAAAAGCTCACTCAGACTGCCATATGGGGACTAAGGACTCCCAAACAGACCTGCTGGTGCTCCGTGTGTCTGTATGGCTTTAACTGGTTATGTGCAAGTTCCTAAATGCAGACATAATTTGCACCAGGTTTCAAGAAACACAGGTGCCACACTTAATGAAGGACAGGGTCAGTATCCTGCAAACAAGTAATAAACAGGGGTGTCTTATGCCTCTCACTGTGATTGATTTTGTCCTCCTGCACGGGCAGCCAGAGGGACTGGTCGTAATTAATCGTCTCCACTGGTTTTGCTCTTCTGTTTAGTCAATTGCTTCCGAAGCCGATCCAGTATCTGTGTTGTCCGGTGGGTGTATGTGTGTGTGTGTGTGGCATAAGGGGTGGCATAAGCCAGATAATAATTGCCACTGAAATGAGAAATCTCCAAAAATTTCTTCTATCTGTCTTGGCATGGCTGCGGAGCAACTACGGGGTCATTAATAGCAGGGAGCAACAACGTTTGATCGTCTTGAAACCATGAAAAACAAAGGCTTTGGATGAGAGACTACAGCCAGAGTCCTGGCCGCAGTCATGACAGCGATCAGCACTCAGCTGCTAGCTATTGTCTCACTATCGTCACTTTCCAAATGAGACGCCGCACCGCCTTGGAGGACATTTTGCTCGAAGAAGTGATCAAAGGTGCCTGTCACACTTCTTAGAAAAAAAAAACAACGTCAAGAGCAAACACCATTTATCTAACATCCCAGGGTGAAAATGGTTCTGAATCTCAGCCGAACCCTGGGAGGAATTCACTTGAGCTTCAAAGCAACATGCCTCTGTCAGGGAATAACTGATCTGTGACTAGAGCAGTGGTTATTATTGTATGGAACCAGAGCACAAACAGCCAACTGACGTATCGCTAGGCAACCTCAACGTGTCACATCTGTCAGATAGCTAGGTTTACAAAAGCCCTTGGCCATCTTAGAACCGAAACCCAGTGTGATGCTTCCTCAGCAGTGCGGTGATCGGCTCCCTGGCCTGGATGCTGCAGGGGTGTGGCTGGGTGGGGCTTTGACCTGCTCACCTGTGTTGCTATTGGCTGGTTTGTTTTTTGCCTCATAAAAGCAAAAATTTGGACTCCTCAGATTTTTCTGGAAGGATGGACTATGCGCTGAGTTTTTTCTTGTGCCTGTGTGGGTCAGTCAGTGGGAAATACAGGTGTCTGGGTGCATGGTGCAGGAACAGCTTCTCACTATCATCAAGTAAACATACGGAAACTGCACCCCCTTCTCTAGCGCATTAATAACATGCTGAGTCAGCGCACAGAAAGGCACCCAATCCACAGATGTGCCAGATGGCACACCTTCAGCGGCTGCCGATTCACTTCCAGAGCACACCAAACCAAGCCAAAATCTGCCAAAATAAACCAAACTTTCCAAAAGCAGTTAAGGAGTTTCAAACCTTACTGAACTTCACAAAAAGTCAGTGATATTTAGCCCAAGCCACGTTTCGTCAGAAAGGCCAAATAAAATAGCAAAAGTACGGCCGTGACCAAAAATTTTGCAAAAGACACAAATAATAATTTGCACAAAGTCTGCTGTCTCGGTTTTTATGATGGCAATTTGCATATATTCCAGAATGTTATGATGAGTGATCAGATGAATTGCAATTAATTGCAGAGTCCCTCTTTGCCATGAAAATGAATTTAATCCCAAAAAATCAATTTCCACTGCATTTCAGCCCTGCCACAAAAGGACCTTAACCTTCATTACCATGGGTGAGAGTGTTGACGAGGACAAGGCTGGAGATCACTCCGTTATGCTGATTGAGTTAGAATAGCAGAATGGATTCTTTAAAAGGAGGGTGGTGCTTGAAATCATTGTTCTTCCTCTGTTAACCATGGTTACCTGCAAGGAAACACGTACAGTCTTCATTTCTTTATACAAAAACGGCTTCACAGGCAAGGATATTGTTGCACCTAAATCAACCATTTATCAGATCATCAAGAACTTCGAGGAGAGAGGTTCAATTGCTGTGAAGAAGGCTTCAGGGAGCCCAAGAAAGTACAGAAAATGCCAGGATCATCTCCTAAAGTTGATTTAACTGCAGGAGTGGGGCACCACCAGTGCAGAGCTTGCTCAGGAATGGCAGCAGGCAGGTTTAAGTGCATCTGCGGTGAGCCGAAGACTTTTGGAGGATGGCCTGGTGTCAAGAAGGGCAGCAAAGAATCTACTTCTGTCCAAGGAAAAAATCTGGGACAGACTTTTTTTCTGCAAGAGGTACAGGGATTTGACTGCTGAGGACTGGGGTAAAGTCACTTTCTCTGATGAATCCCCTTTCCGTTTATTAGGGGCATCCGGAAAAAAGTTTATCTGGAGAAGAAAAGGCGAGCGCTACCGTCAGTCCTGTGTCATGCCAACAGTAAAGCATCCTGAGACCATTCATGTGTGGGGCTGCTTCTCAGCCAAGGGAGTGGGCTCACTCACAAGTTTGCCTAGGAACACAGCCATGAATAAAGAATGGTACCAAAACATTCTCTGTGAGAAACTTCTCCCAACCATCCAAGAACAGTTGGGTGACAAAAAATGCCTTTTCCAGCATGATGGAGCACCGTGCATAAGGCAGAAGTGATAACTAAGTGACTCGGGGAACAAAACATCGACATTTTGGGTCCATGGCCAGGAAACTCCTCAGACCTTCATCCTATTAAGAACTTGTGGTCAATCCTCAAGAGGTGGGTGGACAAACAAAAACCCACAAATTCTGACAAACTCCAAGCATTGATTATGCAAGAATGGACTGCCATCACTCAGGATTAGGCCCAGAAGTTGCTTGACAGCATGTCAGGGAGAATTGCAGAAGTCTTGAAAAAGAAGGGTCAACACTTCTGTACTCTTTGCATGAGTAATTGTCAATAAAAGCCTTTGACACTTATGAAATGCTTGTAGGTATACTTCATTATACCATAGAAACATCTGACAAAAAGATCCACGAAGACTGAAGCAGCTAACTTTGTGAAAACCAATACTTGTGTCTAGGGCTGCAACTAACTATTTTGCTAATCGATTAATTTGTCGATTACTTTTTTGATTAATCAGGGGGTGGGGGGCGGCCAAAAACCAATTTGATTTCCAGCAATTTTTAACAACCCAGTCTGTCTTTGCACTAAGATTGTTTTCAGCAACTCACATAAAAAACAAATGTATGCTACATAAAGAGTATACGGAAGGAAAAAAATTGTTCAGCTGAATCAATGTAATGAAATACACAAAATCTTGTTTTATGAAGTGCAACCAGTATGGTGCTTTAGATAATGTATTCAGCATTCCAGTTTTTAAATGTAAAACCACAGACAACCACTGCTGCTACTAAAAATATTATTGAATATTGAATAACTGTCTAATGTTACTTAATGTTGATACACGTATGTGACAGGGGGAGAGAGCACGCAAGCGAGTGTGTCCGTAATTAGTACGGACAAATAAAGTAAACATTTATTGCGGAGAAAAAGCCTTTTCCGAATATTACGCTAAACGCCATTGACTTTAGTGACTGAGCGACGCAAATAACACAGTCGGTGACGAAAAACCCGTGAACGGCAGTCGGCAAATTTCGTTTTAAAACGTGTCCGGTTGTTTCAGCGTGTAACGGTACGGTGAGTGACGGGCGGACAACGGAGGCAGGAGAGTTCAAGTTGAGGGTGACAAAAGAGATTTAATTACGAAGAACAGGCAGGGTACTCGCACACAGAAACATCAATGACCGATCTGGGGAACACTAACAGAGACACTGACTAAATACAAAACACAAGTTAGACTTAACAAGCAACAGGTGACTCCAATTAGGGCAAAACAGGAGGTAACGAGGTGGGTGTGGCACACAATCAGGATTGTTGGGAGCAGGACGTTACACAGCATACTACAGTGATGAACTGTAAATAAGATAAATAACATAAGGCTATTTAGTTTGTTTAATAAAAGTACAAGATATGAATCTGTTCTATAGGAAAGGTAGCCTTAAATAACTTCTGTTGTGATCTGGCGCTATATAGAAAATAAAATTAAATAAAATTAACTTGGGGCGCCCCCCTAACAGAATGGTAGGGTAACCACGTTGTGGTATATGTAGCAACATTTTTAGCCACATAATATCGCTAATTGTGCTGACTTCCCCTGTGTTCATTTAAACACATGTGCGTGGGTGAAGGGACAGGGCGGGTAACGCGGCCGACAGATTTTAATCGATTAAATCGATTCGTTGTTGCAGCCCTACTTGTGTCATTCTCAATACTTTTGGTCACACCTGTACATTGAAAAAAGTCACAGCACAGCTTATAAATACCACAGAAGATGCAGAAGAATTCCATCAGTTCCAGTATGCCTTTCTATATTTGAAGAGAAGTACAATGTATTGAAATTCACTACTGCAACAGCAGTTTGCTATATCTATACCAGCTACCCAGCGAGTATGAATATTAATGTGTTTTGAAGTTAAGAAGACCCTTTTCCATTGTCAGACCGTCTGCTGCAATTCTCAGGTGAAATATTTAGTTGCAGCTCACCGGACAAAATGCTGGGATGTTGTTTGCTGAGCCTGACAACATGAGATTTTTTTAATCTATGTTGTTAACAGAACAATAGAGGGCTCACATATCAGAGTCGCTGAAATAAAAGGCAGGTGTGTTTCAGGTCAAAGGAGCAAATGGCAAATTAAAACAGACATAAACCTGCAGTACTGAAAGTAGCCACAAGGTAGAACCAGAGGGCCTTTCGGAGCGACGGGCAACTTGTTACGTGAGTGACATGCCCACATACTGCTGGCAAAGAATCACATGACAGGAAGCGAAACACTGACACACTCCGCCATTGCACCAAACAAAGTCCAATGGTTTGTCTATTCAGCTGGGTTTGTGAGAGTCTCTTAACCAACAACAGGCATCTTCACCTTCAAGTGGCTGTGAAGTGAAGGGCTCTTTCCTAGAGTGGATTTTCGCATACTTTTCTGTATTCATGAATTAGGGCTTTTGTGGTGCAGCTGCTCTTTGCTCTGCCACCAGTCTCAGCTAAAGAACAATGTTTATACATGAACCAAAGCCTGAGCAGCCCTCTGCAGGTCTGGCCTTTATTAACGAATTCATGTGTTGCTGCCTTAGTAGGCGACTGGGGAAAAACCCACTGGGCTGGCGAATCTCGTGTGCCAAAAAGCCAGGGAGACAGGATGTAGTCAATGCTCAGAGAGGGAAAACACCATCGGAACCTAATTTAAAAGCTTATATCGTGGCATGGAGGTTTAAATTCACATGCAGCAGCGACTGAACGATTCATAATAAAAACTCCTCACGCTACTGGAAAAAGAATTGTTTATTGATCTCCTCAGAAAATCCTCTGTGCTAAAAAAAGACACCAGACATAAAAGTGAACTATTTCGAATTTGCCCTGTATTAACAGAGTAAAGTCCATCCATTTTCGATAGCTGATTATCTAGTGCAGGGTCAAAGTAAATCAGAAGAGAATTCTGGGAAGCATTGGGCCCGAAGCTAGACATGTCCTGCGTAGGATACTGGTCCATTGCAGAGGACATTAATGCAAATGCTACAGGGACCAACTCACCTAAGACATATACTGGCATTTGGTGGGAAAAAATCTATGCCAAGATGGGAAGAACATGCATACACATGCTGATCCAACAACTGATATTCATAAATTCATCCATTTTCCCAGTGCCTGTGCTGGAGAGGGTCACAGGAGCTTATCTAAGGGGGCACAGGGCACAAAATGGGGGTACAGCCCAGACCATCGCTGTACACATGCACTGTGGGCTATCTGAAGATGCCACTTCATCTACCAGCTTATCTTTGGACTCCAGGAGTGAACTAGAATACCCAGAGGAAACCTGTACAAGGCAGGAAACGCCTGCAAACTCCACGCACACAGAGAATAATTGGGATCTGAACCAACAACCTACTGAGTCACCATGCCATAGCATCATATTCAGGGAATGTGTGCAAACTTCACACACAGAGCAACTCTTCCTCCCCCACAACCCTGGAGGTGTGGAGCAATTCATTGATTCATATAATTGGATGCACAGTAATAGTTTTGTGTATATAGTTTATACATAAAAACAGATCTAATGGGTTAATCTAACAATCTTGAAACCACTAAAATCCACTAAGAGATCCAGATTTGTTAATTATTGCATTCTATGGTAAATCTTATGGAGAATACATCTTAACTTTTTGGGTATACTATAAACCAAATAATGTGTACTTTCCAAAGAATATGAATAAATGAACATTTCTCCCAACCCCCTCCCCCCACTGTCGTTTACAGTATGTTACTCTGGCAGACCATCTCTCTGTCAAGGACTTTTCTGCAACAAAATTGTTTATTCTAGTCTCAGAACAACTTAGGTAGTGTCCCAGAACAGTCTGGCTGACAGTATTGAATCCAGCAGAAAACCCTCCAGTCCAGCTAATAAAATTGTAAGACAGACCTTCTCTCTCTCCCATAACCCTCCTCTCTCTCCTCTCAAACATAAAACCGAAACAATCATACAGAATGAGCAGCAGCTCTCTTCTTTCTTTATGCCCTGCTGTCCCCAGTGTCAGGGTGCAGGTGCGAGTTAATCGTGGGGGATTATGGGATACCGCAGTAATTTATAGTGCCATGTCTACCTGCCTGTGAATGCCCCTCTCTCTGTTTTCAGGTTTTAAAATACAGCCCCCCAGTCACCTGGCATAACTTCCACTCCTGCTGCATGGACCTTGACCAGTTTGATAAAACACGCCAAACTGAACGGTATGCATTTCATTGTCCATAGTTACCTTAACCATGGTTACAAGTGAAGGTTGTTCATGCTAACCCAGATTCTCACTGTGGATTACCTCCAGTGCCCATATCAGGTTTCCCTTTGCTGCCAACATCTATGTTTCTGGATTTTTTTTTAGATATATAAATAGGTACAATGAATACCACAGAGACAACTTCCTATCATTGTATCCCCAATGCAATGTACTGAGTTTTTCAACCATTTATAGCAAACTGAAGTGGGTTATTAAGGTGATACGATTTATGCATCACTTTTAAACGGTACGACAGGCGTATCCTGCAAATCACTGAGATAAATTACAGCTGAAAGGCTTGGGGGGATTTGGGAGGTAAAATATACAACAGTGCTGGCTGACGCTGACGGAGCCTCCCCACCTTCCAATGGTCTGAAACATAAATTTATCTCCAGCTTCTTTCCTCTTGCAGAGGTAGTTTCAGCTAAATGTATAATCATGTGGAGTAAATGGCTTCAGTATCTATAGCAATTGCTTAGTTAGGGTTAAAATAAACTTTTTAAAGTAAGGGCAGAAAAGCAGCCATACCACCTGACTAGGTAATCCGTCCGAGGCTAAGTAGTATTGGGTCCAGGCCAGTACTTGAATGAGAGACAACCTAGAATGCTGGGTTGCTGCTATGGAGGGGTGTTGGTGTGGCCTACAGGTTAGCCCATCCTGTGGTCAGTGTGGATCCCAGTGCAGTGATGTGGGCACTGCGGCCTGCAGGTTAGCCCATCCTGTGGTCAGTGTGGATCCCAGTGCAGTGATGTGGGCACTGCGGCCTGCAGGTTAGCCCATTCTGTGGTCAGTGTGGATCCCAGTGCAGTGATGTGGGCACTGCGGCCTGCAGGTTAGTCCATCCTGTGGTCAGTGTGGATCCCAGTGCAGTGACGGGGACACTGTGCTGTACAAATGGTGCTGCAATTCAGATGAGATGCAAAACTGAGGTCCTTGGGCATCTCTTGAAAGTGTAGGGGTGGTATCCCGATATACTGGCTAAAATTGTCCACTGTGGCCCTATCAGATCTGGCCTCTTAATCATCCCCTATATCTAATTGGTGAATTCTCTCCTGCCCCTTCACCACCATAGCTACCGTGAGGTGAGGGCACTGGTGCGGAATGGCTGCGGTCGCATCATCCAGGTGGGTGTTGTGCAGTGGTGGTGGTTCCAGTGGCTCCTCATTGGATTGGTAAAAAAGCAACTTGGATGTCTAGAAATGCATTATACAAATATAATGTACATTCATTCATAAATGACATTTTCTGGCAGAAAAATATAATATATAGCATGCAGCTGGACCACAGAATTCACAGAATCCTGACTGAAAAAATCTGTTTGAGACAAATGTTTAAATAAATACTGCTCATTTAGGACTTAATTCACATTTGATGAGTACATTTCACTTGTATACGAGAATATCATTATTTTAGCATCATTGCAGTTAATGGGCAATGTAATCAACACTGCAATTTTAGTGACTAATAATCACTGGCAGTATTGTTTATTTGTGGGATCTTTGGTCCATTAATACCAATTGATTATTCTGTCATTGGCGTATATATTATTTACTCTATGGTAAGGCTGTGACAGACAGAGAAAGCTTACAAAAACACTGTTATAATAATATTCAAGGCCATTCCCTTATAATGTGCTCTTTTACTGGCTCCTGTCAGTGTAAGTTTATGGTATGTTTCTATTGTTTAGGGGACATAGCAGAATGGAACCATAAAAGCAAAATACCTTGGAGTCCATTATCATGGGAGCGAAAAGAAATTATCTGTAATAAAAGCCTCCGCCTCAGTAAGATTTAATTCAGTGGGATTAGCAATGGGAGATATAAGACACATGAGCCTCGTCAAGAGGGACCTTAGAATGAGAGGCCCATCTTCATGGCGAGCCTCTTTAATGCCTAAGGTGAAATTATAACTGCCAAGCACCCATGTAATATGATTTCACTAAGATGCCCATGAAAATAATTTTGTTTACTTCCCATTTTGGAACGATGACTTTCATTCTATTTAAGTAACAGACATGAACTGCTCCTTCAGTAGAGAAAACAAGTCTCTACTCATCTCCCTCAGCTTTGTTTAAGTTTTTCCCTGAGGACGTGCGACGGAAACGTACCTCATTGCTTTGGGGGTAAAATGACAGGTGGTTGTTTCTATGGTATTCAACTTATTGTGTTGCATAGCAGCTTACCAGCAAACCCGAAGTCTGAAGTTTTATCAACAATCCTGAAATCCTAATCCACCATGGCCCTCACGTACCTTTCAGAGAGAGATTGCGGTTGGACATTAGATGAGAGGAGCTCAGTGAAGGTGCAAATGCATCTGTCTATCCGTTTTTTGTAACCGTATATCCTATTCAGGGTCACAGGGGGTCCGGAGCCTATGGGTACAATGCAAGGAACAACCCAGGAGGGGGTGCCAACCAATGGCAGGGCACACTCACACCCCATTCGCTCACACAGGCACACCTACGGGCAATTTGCCAACTCCAATTAACCACAGCATACTTTTGTACTGTGGGGGGAAACTGAAGTACCCAGAAGAAACCCCATGATGACACGGGGAGAAGATGGAAGCTCCACGCACATGGAGCTATGGCAGAGACTCCAAACCAGATCTCAGAGGAGTGAGGCAGCAGTGCTGACCACCATGTCACCCCATGCACATACACTCTTCAAATCAACTGAAACAAGTAGTTACATCTATAAGCAGACAGACTGGCCACAGTTAAGAAGGACATCACAGTCACAATAATTAATAGTTATGGCCTTGGGTCTAGATTTAGGATCTTGTGGACTGATAAAAAATGTATGGAAATAACCCAGGGGGTACCAATCCAGGTACCATACCATTCAAGCTTATGGGGAATTTGGCAACTCCTATTAACTTTAGCATTTTTTTGGACTGTGTTGGCGGGGGGGGGGGGGGGGGCAAAAACACAGGGGAAACCCCCGGAGGGCACAGGGAGG
>JAABNY020000136.1:25043341-25054289 GCA_015164015.2 Brevimyrus niger
TTCTCCCGCTTAAGAAAGGGCTACCCTCTAAAACTCAAAACCCCAACACCCCCCCAAAATTAATTTTTTCCTCCAAAAGGGTACAAGTCCTTTAAAACCCTTTTTTGGGTTTCCCCCCCCCCCCCCCCCCGCAGTAAGAATTGTCTGGCTGATTCTCAGTTGGCCTGCAACGTCACACCTGTTTCTCGAAGCCACACGCTTTTGCTGCCCTTAATGCCGTCTGTCTACTTCCCCGATTACTCCGGACCAGTCGTGCTTGCAGAGTCTTCAGCCTGTGCGAGCACTCACGTTTGCACGCCCGCTCACTCTTGCGTGCATTTCGCTCTTCAGGGGAACTTCCCAATGAACCGTAATACCCTTCACCAGAGAGATGCGAGGGAGACATCTTCAAAAGGCACCTCATGGATCCCATGTTAAGTGTGAGAAGCACCTCTTCATTAAAAAACCCTACAGGGGTTTAGAAACTTTACCAAAATCCAATTTTCATATGAGCACCTCAATTAAACACAGAAAAGCTACCTGAAAAACAAATAGCAAAAATGAATATATAGATAAAATGTCCCCATTTGCCCAGTTCTACAGCTCTTCTACATATCCACACCATTCAGTGATAGATGGCTGGGCGACACTGGGCAGCTCAGTGACCAGAGTTTTTGAGTACGTTTTATTCTAGTCAGAAGAACACAAGGGATGTGGCACAGAGTCTTAGCGCCATGCTAACACAAAGGATGTGCTGCAGAGTCTTACCGCTAGGCTAGCACAAGGAACGCTAATCACGCTTTAGCTGCGCAGAGGACACACAGCAGGTCCAATACAGTACTCATGAATTTTGTGGTTTAATCGTCTAATTTTACTGCAAATGGAGAAAAAAAAAAATCACCGATAAGTGTTCGGGTTTAACGTTCCTCAAGAAGCACATACTGGCAGCATCATTTCACTTCTTCGCAAGCGTTTGACATGCCGGTAATTCCCATCGCGGTTTTCAACCCTATGCTGCTTTTCAGATATGCGTGCGCATGTCCGGTCTTGTTTGTGCGTGTGCGGCGGCGGCGCGTGTGCCATTATGCACATGCTGTGGGGGTGTCTGGAGACTGTATCAGCCGGGACTTCTGCTGCATGCACCCATCCTGATAAGCCCCAGTGCTGCATGACGAGAGCAGGGTCTGCATCACAGATGACCAGAACCTCTCAGGTTATGTGACTCATTTTTCTCTCTCTCCCACACATTCACTCCCCCCCCCCCACACCCCACACACACACACAAACAGACCTGTACTTTTATATTTATAGGAACTTAATTTCTATGGGAAAGTTTGTAATTGTAATTGGACTTCTGAGATTCATATACAGTTATAAGATCATTTTTTAAATTTTTTGGTTAGTACAACTTTTAAGAAATTTGAGTTCTTATGAGTTTGAGTACTGAGGTACCACTGTATATGTTTGTTGGGACTCTTCATTCATTACTATGGAGGAAAACTTGACCCCTACCCAGCCCTAACCTTGACCAAACGTAACCAAAAAAAATATGAGAATTTAGGCATTTTTAGTTTTTTTTGAAGGGGTTCAGATTTTTATTAAACTGTTTTCCCCCTGTGGAGACCAAAAACATACAGACACACAAACACACAGCGGCAGTGTTTACCACCACTCGCACCTCACATTTGCGTAGGGCCAGTGCAGTTTGGGGCCCCCACAAGGGGTCAGTATACTGGTGGGCCCCCGGGCCCTGCACACGCTCCAGATCACAGGCTGTCTGGACGTCCAGCTGCCGTCCCTCTCCCTGTTTAATTTGAATCCCTTTGTTTAATTCCCTTTAGCCAAATCCCCTTCCATTCAGAGTGTTAACTGGTGTTCAGTACACTGCCAAAGTGGACATGGCCAGAGAGAACGGCAGAACTGGAAACTAACGGCTGAGTGTAACCGGAGTAAATATTTACCCTAAATGGGTGACAGCAGCAGGGTCGGCTGGATGGAAACAAAGGGAGGTGTTTTACTCATTTATGTCCGCTTTTCTTTTGCCTGCTCCAGTGCTCGTGTTTAAGGGCCCAGGGACCTATAGGGACTGGGCAGCTGCAAGGTTTAACAGCCTCAAGAGCAGATGCATGGTCTTGCCTGCCGAACACAGATTTGCCAGGTCTGTAGAGATTTTGTTCTGGTAGAAAAAAAAAAAGATGGGTCTCCAACACAAACTCTAGGGATTTACCGAAACACCTGAGTGGGATGAGCTCAGAAAGACAGGTCCGTGATTTAACTATGGATGGCTGAAGACCAGCTACAGTATGGTCAAGTGATCCTGCTAATATCGTTTGGGAATTGATCAGGCATGAGTCCCCTTCATCGCCATGGCAATCTCCTAATTTCCTTAGCAATGCCGGTGGGTATCAAAAATTCTCCTCTCTGCCGTCAGATGGGACAAAGCCCAGTGACTCCCACCAAAACGACCAGGATGGCAGTAATCCTGGTAGATCTCAGTGGCGGTTCGTCACCAGAGTTTGTCTTCATTTTCCGGTTATGCAGCTAACCGGCCTGTTCGGCGCGCAGTTCGGAATTCATTCTGATTGCGTGCGACGCGTCTCAGGAGCTCCTGACAGCTCGCCGGCACTGCAGCTTTGAAACTGCGACGGGGCTGCGGCAAAACGGCAGGCCGCGGAAAGAAGCGCCTCGGTAACGACTTCGGCAGAAGCCAGGAAGGCCGGATGGAAACGAAGCCTCAGAATGAGAGCGGGCGCTCGGCGTCGCGGCAGGCAGCAGGCCCGCGCCTGCGCCCTCCAGTCCCTTAGATCAGGGAGCACCTTTCTGCTTTGTGTACGGCCCACTCAGCTCAGTTCATTGGATGCACAATACGGCCCCCTCTTATCAGATGGTTTTTAGCTCGCCGTCGCAAAACACTTCTATCGGGACATCTCCGCCACAAAGACGCCGTTCGCCTCGTGTGTGCACACGAGACAGAGGCTTACACGCTGACAGGGCGGCTTGCCGGTAAACAAAAGCATTTCGCCCGTTTTGTTTCTAACCTGCTACAGATCTTTCAGTCAAGGCTTCTTTTGAGAACCACAGCCTCGCAGCGAGAGAGGGACACAAAGGCTTTGCATACCAGAACAAAGGAAACACTGCGCCGAGTTATATTTTCCATTCTATATCATCTTCACATTCTTTACCCTAAACCTACTTTTCTTTAGCCTGAGCCGTTTGTTCTTCATAAGCATCCTTCATAAGCTCACATCCAGGGCAGGTTGCAGTGAACCAGGAGCTGGTGTCTATTCATCTCACACAGAAATCAGAAGCCTAACAATGCAATCAAACCTATAAAAACGTGACAGAGCGCAAGCAAAACACTGCAGAGATCACACCAGGTTCTTCTCCTCGTTTGCTTTTACTGGGGTGGGGTGGTGGTGGTGGGGGGGGGTGGTGGTGGTGCTGAAGGTCCTTTGAGCTCCGGCGAGGCATGAGATAGGGGATCGCTTCCGACCAAGATGAGCCAACTGATATGGGCTGGCAAAATATGGCCACTTTGGGTATCAGGAGACCAGACTCTATACCTCCATGCAACACTGTGAAGGGTCAGCATAACCGGGGGACTGCATTTCAGCAATGGTTTATGTTACCGTAAACCATAAATGGTGTGTTTCTAATTCTGCCATGATGTCCTCGTTTGCACCTGTGTGCTGGGAGTTTGGATGGAAATTCAGTTAGCTCTCTGTGTAGCGCAGTGGTTGTTGGTTCAAGTCCCAGTTATTGTATGGGATTCCAAAAAAACGCCACTCTAAGGCTGTAGTAAGAGGCCACAGCGTAGACCAAGTTACAATAGCTGGGTTACCCTTTGCGTTCTGGGCGCCTGCCTGTGGCCAGATTAGAGGAACGGGAGTGGACACCTCAAGCTTTTGTTCCATGAAGAAGGTCAGATTAGAAAGTTATTCATATTAGCAACAATTATCAGAGTCTTTTCATTTTAGGCAAATGTCAGAGTCATTTTGTAGCTGGAGCCAGCACCTCCCTTGACGGCGAAGAAACGTTTGGACGGGGAACAGCATCGATAGCTCCATTGAAAAGTATTTCTGGACTCAAACATACAGAGTTAGGCATTTCCACTTTCAAAAAAAACAAAAAAAAACAAAAAAAAACAAAAAAAACTTCAGAGGGCAGTTACAAATATCACCAGAGGGATAAAAGACTTTGAAACTGCGAGAAGAATGGTGCCTTTAAAATAACTCTGGTTATTTTTGAGTATAATTACTATGTTGAAGGGCCAGCATATGGGGCGTGAAAACAAAATTCGCATGTCTGTGTGTTTTTTTCCTCTCCTCTCTCACACACACACACACACACACACACACACACACAAATTCAGCATGTACAGAGTCTGTGGGGGGAGTTTGTTTTTTTTTCCTTCAGTGGTGGAGGAAATTGGTGGTGGTGGAGTAGGTGAGCCTGAGCGACAGTGGCATCCTCAGCCACGTACCACGTGTGCGACGCATTACCAGCGGAGTACAGGAAACGCAGACTGCGTACTCATCTACACGCATATGCCCTTCCCCCCTGCCCTCACGTGACTCTCACGCTGAACTGCGGTGGCCCCGGCCCTACCACACCGTCTAGCTTCTGACCTCTTATCATGTCTAGACAACACGGGCCTCGCCATCGGGGTGCACGGGCCCGATAATCCGGAGGAGAAGACAGCTGGCGGTTAAGGAATCCAGAACAGGCCGTCCGGAGACATGCACGAGTGGCGCCCTTCTGGCTGTCGCAGGAACGGAAGCGGCGGGCTGGCGCACAGAGGTGCCGCACGTGAGGCTGCGCCGCAGTCAGGTGCAGCGGCGGTGGGGGAGGCAAGGAGGGCGGCCTAATTGGGGCTCAAATGCCTGTAATTGTGTGTGTGTGTGTGTGTGTGTGTGGGGGGGGGGGGTTGGTTGGTACTGAGAAGCTGGTGCAGGTGTTCATCCCTAGCCAAAGGTATGGTTATAAAAATACACTTGAAGACTTCATGAGAAACTTAAACCCAGTAACTATGGTAACCACATCAAATTTGTGCATAGAATCCACCAGAAACCCAATCGATAAATGGGTAGGAGAATAATATTCATAACAACATATGTGAGGAAAAAGCACACAGAGAAGTGCAAGCCGCAGTACAAGCGTCATATTTCGACTTTTGGTGTAATCATTAGCTTGAAAATTGCGCCATCATACCACTTCCTAAACCATCCAATGAAGTGGCTAGTCACACACTGGAGTCACTAATCCCACAAGCCAACACCTGCTGTCCAATCAGGGTGGCCCGTCAGCAACATGTGACTTCCAGTTGACATCGCAGTGCTGCAGACAGAATTCCTTTGTAGCATGGCAGGGATGGACTTTGTGTTTGGTGTCATTTCTGTTTGTGAACACCAAAATGTGTTTATTCCAAATAGTTGGGGACCACCGTTAAAACAAAAATGCACATAAACCATCTATATAAGTAACTTAATTTGACAAGTAAGTTTCCAGCCATGGGCTGGGGGCAGGTTTTGCAACCTGGCCAAAGAGGTCCGGGAGTCCCATACGTACAGTGGCCTGGCGACAGCTGTTTGGCACAGTGTCTCCGTTTCCTAGGTTACGATGGAGATGATGTGTCCCTCTGGCAAATTCCAAGCCAGTGACCATGTGCCAGGTGCTAAGAGGGATCCCAGCGCACAGATATGCTAGAAGGGCCGACAAGGCATGTGATACATAAACGTATAGCAGCAGGACGCATTTGCCAGACATGCTGGAAAAGGCATTAAAACGCGTGGCACTTTCTTACAAAGAGCGCAAATCCACCACGCGGGTCACCTCGCCTCGACACCCCCGCCGCGTCGTTCACAACGCACCCACAGGGACAGTAAGATGGCGCCGAGACAGAACCTGCGTGTTTTCGGTTCTAGGAGGACCTGGGCCAATCCAGATCACTTCTCGGCCGTGGCAGCTTCTGTCTCACATGACAGGTCATGGGGGACAAAGTCACACCATACCATAAATCACCATCAAGAGCTCAAGGCGGGATACTTGTACTTAACCATGAATGAGCAACATTTTTTTGCTAGATGTATGGATCACGCTCGGCGGCGATACATATATGTATGTTTAATGTTACCATTTTCTAGCGGAAAGCCTGCTACATTGTTGTACCAGTTAGATGGGATCGGGCCAGAGACATTGTAACCTATTAGATAAGAACACAAACTAAACACCAACAAAAACCAAACCTGCCAAGCTGTGCATTTCTAACCTTCATTCTTGAAGTCAGGACAGTGCTGCCCCTACAGTGCTCGCTATTAATTGCTACTTATGATGCTTATTTTCTAAATTTTAAATAGTATGTGTGATTCATTGTTTAAGCGCTCAGCTGGACTAGATACACACAGCTGTTTCAGCTGTGGTTTAGTAGACAGTTAAGTGTACAACAGTATATTCTCCTCAGCTCACTTGCCAGAGGGCCCATCAAGGGAGTTTTATAGCTTAATTCGTATTATTAGTCATGTGAACAACCCCACTAAAGAGGAAAAAAATGAAGTAACTGCAGCGTTTTCAAATAGACAGGGGCGATCATCCTTGCAGATAATATTCGATATTGTATACATAAGACACTCTTACAGAGTAAAGACTAAAATACAAAACTGCGTGCGTTTACTCCCTATTTGCGGGACGCAAGCGGACCAGAGCAAGAAACAATATTAAAAAAATTATTTACACAAATATACTAACTAGCAACGTGCTAAAAAGTAAATTACAGTAGCATTTGGACCGTGCAGGTGTGTCTTAATGCGATCGCCGTGTTTATGACAGACACAAGACAGCAAATTAGCTACGTATAACGATATGAATCTTTGTTAGTATTGCTCTTTTAATTGTTTAAATGTTGTTCTGATACCATACAGTATAGTACGTTACTTTTTATATTTATATTGTTGCTCAGAACGATCACTACTACACTAACAAGTGTGATGCAGATGTTTTAACACAAAAACAAATAAACAAGCCGCTGTACTGCGAATCGTGCAGTTGACTTGCGGTCGTGATACTATAGCTACAAACGAAAGTTAATCCTTTTAACGCCAATGCATGTGCGCCGCCCAGTTATTGTTATTTACTGCTACGGTGACAGGAACGGAATAAAAGCGAAGCCAAAGTCGTAGTAAAGTAACCGGAAGAAAACATTGCCGCTGGTGTATTTCGTGTCCTTCTCTTTGGGGGGTCGCTGAGAAAAAAAACCCCAAAACGCCGCATTTTCTGCTTAGAAAGGCGACTTAAATGTGTATTTTGCGAAGGAGCCCCCGCGCATATCTGCGCTCAGACAGAGGGGGGAGGGGGGGGGGGGGCTGCCCTGCCGTATTGGCTTACCGGCGCCCAGGTATCCGATAACCAAAACTATGCATCAGCCTTAAACTTTTAAGCACTTTTTAAGGGCTGAAACCACCTGCTGCGCGCATTTAACTTTTACTCGCAGCAGCCTCCACCACATACTGCAGTTGATGAAACGTAGCCTTTCTTAAACACTTTGTAAGGCGCGTCATTATTAATAATAATGATAATAATAATACATATTATTATTATTACTATTGTTGTTGTTATTATTATTATTATTATAGACACACTAGATCGGACAACCACAAGATAGTATTCGAAAAGCGGACTCACGGTGCATGGCGAGGTGGACGGGGAACTGCGCTATGGCCAAGGCGAAGACGGAAAAACAGACCCTCCAGACATCCATTTCAGCGGCGGCTACTCAGGCTCCTGGTGTTCATTAAATAGCCGATGAGCTGCTGAGGGCTGGACGAAGATCCCCGGTTTGAAGAGGAGGGGTGGGGTGCAGCGGGGCGGGGTGGGCAGGCGCCCCGTTTTACGTTTTAGTAGCGCCAAGGAGAGATGTGTGCAGTGAAGGCTGCTATGTCAGCGAAGTGAGTACTTCGGGGATCTAAACTTCGGCTTGTGACTCAGACCCTGTGTTCACTTCCTCTCTCTCTCTCTCTCTCTCTCTCTCTCTCTCTCTCTCTCTTTCTCTCTCTCTCTCCCCACACTTCTGTGCATGTGTTTCTCTGTGTCTCAACTTCACCTTGTTTCTTGCTGTCTGTGCATCTCTCTCCCTGTCTCCGTCTCTCACCCTATATCTGTCTCACTCCCTCTTCTTCTCTGTCTGTCTCTCTCAGTCAAAGAGATGTGGTAATTACATACCTCTCAGTTCAAATATAGAAAACGGCACTCCAAATGATATGTTTCAGCAGACTGTACGATGCTTAAAACGGAGCAAGCAAACAGAAATGCACGAAGAAAAGGCACAGCCTACACCTTAGGCCTCAGTGCTCTCCGATATATTTATGGTTGTTTCTATTTCCTTTTAAGCAGACTGAACCCCCTCTACACACACACACACACACACACACACACAGACACACCCACACACACACATACATGGTAAATACACACAAATAACTGGAAATCTAAAAGTGAATTGGAAAGATTTGCATACATCTGTCAAACATGTAAAGCTGAAGTTCATGCCAAGAAAACCGTTTACTCCATTGTGTAGTAACCAGCGTCCTCTTTCTGTGGGTGTTCTCTTTTATTTTTGTCTTTCATGAATTTCTTAAATGGAAGACATTTTACTCCACAACAAACAGCAACACACTTCCCATGTAACATGAGAAATGTGGGGAGAAGACTTTCCCAGACCTACTTCGGTTGTGTGTGTGAATGTTATTTTTTATTTTTTTCGGGTGGGGGGGCGATGAGCAGCTGACTCCCCAATTCTTGCCATTTTCCACCTATGTTTCAACACGCTGGCAGGGAGTGACTCAAACCTCATTCCACTGAGAGAGAGGGAGAGAGAGAGAGAGAGAGAGAGAGAGGGAGAGAGGCAGCGGTAGGGAGGGAAAGAGAGAGTGTTAGTGTGCATCTGGCCAAAACCTGCACATAGATGGCAAATATACAGCATCTCCCTGAGTGCCTGAGACGCAGCGCGTTAAGCCCCTTCTTGTCTAAATACAGATGCGTCTGTGGCCTCCAGGACCTGCCTTCTCTTTCTGAGCCCAGGCAGGAAGCCCAGCGAATTCCAGCCCAAGTGCGTCCGACCCAGGAAAACAGCGGCCTGCCAATGGGCAGCAGAACCAGCAGGCTAACTGGAGAGGTCCTAGCATTTATTATAAGAAAGTGTCACATTTTCCCCAGCTTCAAAACGAGGGGACACTTTTATGGGCAGTGGAGGGCTGCAGCTGGATGGAGAATTCGCTGCTGCCGAGAAAAAAGAAAATCTTCACTGAGGTCTCCTACATTTATGCTCCCGGATAATCGTTCAGATTCACGGAGAAGGAAAGTGACAGGCAGCCTCTTACAGAACACCTGATACCACCCCTTAAATATGCCTTAAACACCGTTCTTACTCATCTTAGAAAAGTTGTGTTTTTTCATCAAGGTCAATTACTGGCAATTAGTGTTGACAGTTGATGCTATGCCGTAATGCCACTGTATATTCTCAGGATGTGACTGGGAATTTCGCATGCTGTCAAATAATTTTAATACAACATCGCAATCAGGGCAGTGCTGAGAAACAAAGATGTGTTATGCATTTCTGGGAAGCCAGATGGAAATGAGAGTGTGAAAAAAATCAGCTGCTTCCAATAAACTCATTTTTTTTTCTTTCTTGTGCAGTTTTTTATCCATGATGTCTGGACTCAAGGGGCTTGATCTTACAACACTAGAGCTTCTGCAAAGTGTCTTTTTTCCCAGAATGCAGCATGGAATGCACTGTACTTCCTGTTCCAAGCCACAACGCAGAGGTTCTGTCTGAAAAGGGAGGTTGAGGGTCCGCAGAAGACGATGATGACACCAGTTAAGACGGCAGGCTGCTCTTAGGTGACTGGTGCAAATCCCACAATGGTAAACCTGTTGTACCTTTGAGAATAGTGAAACTGTCAGCTACGTCTATACTATATTCTGACAATAAATATTCTGCGTGCATTCAGCATTAGCACTTAAGAATACAGTATTACTATTCCGATAATCAATAGACACGACAATGGACGACTTTTATTTAAAACGGTTAATTAAAAAAAAGATTCAGAAGCATTTCAAATGGATCATAATTTATATTTTTTTATTATTATGAATTTGAGAAGAATACTCCAGATCTAAAGTACACAGAAGTGATGATATATTTTGAACCACAGAAAGAGCCTTTTATCCTGAAGTTCAGAATGACCACGTTCCTTTTGGTCCCCTGCCAAAATCGATTGCAAACAGGAAGGGAATGTGGTAAACTGCATTCACTAATACTTCAAAAGGAGCAAAAAGAATGGTTTGTGTCAGGGTAAGAAGTTTACCCTCTGGTGCTTTTGTGTGATTTTTAATAAATCAGCTATTGTGGCAGTTTTTCAAGCCACTGTTTATAAAGTTAACAAGGACTCTGGCTGGGGAGGGGGGTAATGCTAAGTTAGGGGCCTCTTTGTTACTGTGACTTTGACTGATCTTTAATTGCACCTGCTTGAGTCACTTGCAGAAGGTCTTCAGAGTGTGACAAAGTCTCACTGCATTCCAGGTTCCCGCTGAGGCCTAAGACAAGCTCTACTTTGTCCTCTGTTTGCCGGAATGGGGGGGGGGGGGGTAGGGCTCCAGCTGACCACACATGGAAGAAGATCAGGGGAGGTGATGTAACATTCTGGGGAAGGTGTGTGTGTGTCTGTGTTCCTGAGGTTGTGTGTGGCGGGGGCGTGTTTACACAGTTCCAGTCGTTAAGGTGACCCGGGCGTGTGGAGAACACAGGTGCTCAGTCTTGTGTGCGCACGTCGGCGGATGACGTGAAAGGAGGTCCATCCGTGAGTATTTACACGTGAGGGGGCGGAGCCAGAGACCAGGCGTATGAGAACACCGCGGCCGACAGGCATCTACAGGGCCTCAGTGCCCTCCTGCTGCGGAAGAGCCTTCACCCATCAAG
>JAABNY020000136.1:25071158-25083954 GCA_015164015.2 Brevimyrus niger
GAGGAACGGGGCGCCGACGCGGAGTTACTCCGGCGGAGTCTCACCGGCTCCGGGTCTCCAGTCAGAGAAGCGAATTCTCCTCAACAACAGCAGTTCTCAGTGCTCATGTGTTGTGTTTACATTACATTGAACCAAATGTTCCCCACAATGCAATAAAAACCTGTTATTTTGATGTCATGGGGGCCATTTTTCAGGTCCCCACAAAGATCTGTGAGCGCAGTCAAAAAACTAGAAAAAGGCAAAAGTCTCATATTTTGTTTGATTACTTTTGGTTAAGGTTAGGGCTGGGTAGGGGTTAAGGGTGTCATGTTGGGATTAGAGTTTTCCCCAAAGAAATGAATGAAGAGTCCTCACAAAGACATAACTACATGTGTGTGTGTGTGTGCGTGTGTGTGTGTGTGTGTGTGTGTGTGTGTTTGTGTTTGTGGTGTGACAGTGAAAGAGCCATTTTGTTTGAGCCTATGAATCAACCTGCTCTGTAGAGAATCTGATTTACAGTGGATGTTTAATCTTATTGCGTAAAATATGGACAATGCAGATATTTTTTCCTGTGGTATTTATTTCCCCAAATTCGGAACATAGTTTTCATTGAAATAAAAGGTTCTTACATTTGTATCACCTGACTCTAACCCATTCTCACACAGCGAGCACCTCTTTGCCATGATATTACATGGGTGCGTTTCCATGATTTAATTAACTACCAGCATTTGGCAAACGGCTCCAATTCACCATGAATTCCACCCCAGCTCCAGGGGATCAGTGTGACATGGAACAGGCTGAATACGTCCCTGAACGTGAAGAGTGTGCAGCTCTATGACGCTGAAATCACCAGGCGTTTCCTCAAGCAGCTCCTGAAAAAGCCAGCAAAAAATGTTATTAAAAAAGCCTGTATTACACAACGATTATAAATTGTAAAATTCCAAAAAACAGCAGGAAAACTCATCAGCTCCGTCCCTTTGGGTGTTGCAGGATTACATGCCTGTTTCCCTTACATCTTGCTTTTGGATTCGCCTGGATTTTGCTTGCCCCGTCCTGCAGTCGCCGTTGCGTTTTTTGCAGTTTTTTGAGGACGGCACACCCACCGCCATATATGGCCCAGTGAGCGGCGCAGTTGTGTCGCACCTCCCGGGTTGCAGGTTCGAGCTTCACCCCTTCCCTCTTTGCCCGCCAGTGTGTGTGCCCTTTGTTCAACCTGCACCACGTCCAGGGTGTCCCCCTGCCTTGGAGCCCATGCTGCCTGGGGTGGACATTTGGAGGAAGAATATATATAAGAAAACACCGACAAAATTCAAAAAAGTCCCAGCATGGAATTTCTTCAAGATCCAGATTAAGATCACCATAATAACTTTGCCCAGGAGGGGCAGTATTGAGATCCTAGCAACCTTGATAAGAGGTCTAGGTCTGTAGGAGATGTTTTAGCTTCTCCTGCATGTTCTCCTCAGATGAATTGCAGTCTCTTAAACAGTGATAGTGCATGTGCACCCATTTGATGAATTGGTATCCTTGCTCCCTCGGGTAGACTCGGGCCTACCACAGTTCTCGGTGCGATAAGTGCCTGTTGAAGACGGGAGTGTATATGCACTCAGGGTCAAGAGGTTCAGCTTCTGTGTGGCTAAGCATTAGAATAGCTAAGACACATGATTCTGAAGGTGGGGAGATTGTTGCCAGATTTGGTGGTTCCAGTGTCTGAGAAGCAGTCACCCCCCTGGGATTCTCACTCACTACAGCATCCAGAGTTTATGAAGAATGGGGCAATAAACAACAGCTGCCGAGTCAGCGGTGTTCCTGCGGCTGGAAACACCTCGTTAACGAGAGAGGTCAGAAGAGAACGGCCAGGCTCATTACAGCTAAAGGCTAACAATAACAGCTCGGGACAGTGTGCTCAGAAAGGACTCTCCAAACTCACAGCTGGTCATCACTTGAAGCAGTTCTGGAGGCAAAAGTGGGTCCTACCTGGTACTTAGTCGGCAAACCTAATAAAGTGGCCACCGATTGTACACAGATAGCAACTGCAAAAAGTATGTGCTGTTTGATTTAACAACAGCATGTGTTAATAAATTTTCACAGTTTATTATATATAGCTGGATAATTTATCAAAGAAACTTCCATCCATCCATCCCTCTCTCCCTCATCCATCCATCCATCCATCCATCCATTCATCCAATCAGCTGCTTATCCTGATTAGGGTTACAGCCAAAGGCACTCACTGAATTTGAGCTCTCCCCATCTAATTCCCCTGTACCACCTACAGGTCTGGTTCCCATTAGCCGTGGTTTCCTGCAGGACTATATGCCTGCCAGTCCCCTTACAACATTCCTCCATTAGCAGTGTTGATCAGGCGCTGGGGAGGCACCCTTACTGTGAGCACTTGTTTTCTTCCCCCGTCTTTGACTTTTTTTTGTACCAAAACAAGCTCGCCTGTTTCTCGTGCTCACCGCGGCGCTGTACCTCATGGCCCCCGAGTCAGCGATCGCTGGGCGTAGCAACCGAGCCACTTGAGGGCCCCACCCTCAGCCCCCCCGGGGGGTAACAGGTGTAACCGAATTTCATTCAGGAATCTCGCCGCATCCTTAAAGAAACCAGTCTGTTTGGCGCTAGGTGCGGCCTGGAGTTAAATCGCTCCTCCCTCCCCAGATAATCTTTCTGTCTTACATTTGCTCATTTTGTGCGGTTAGCAACAGACACTGTGTGGATTAAAGTAACTAAATACAAACCCATTATGTTGGGAAAAAAAACCCACTTCAGTCCTATAAGGAACCTACTTACTGTGGAGTGTGCTCAGGGAACTGGCCTTATTTGTCAAAGACATCGTTTTAACAGTCTGCAAACGTGGACTGTTTCCTCGGATATCAGCTCAGGTTCTGTGTGGAGAGAGAGTACGTGTGCATGTGAGCGTCACAGATCAGCAAGTACCAGGCCGGTGCTCAAACACAATTCAACTCAGATGGAAATAAAAAACAATAAAACAGAAAAAAAAAAGCACAGGCTTCAGTGGTTCATCATTTCCTGTCACCTACCTGGCATCTGTTTCAGCCATTTGGGTCACACCTTTGCCATGGAGGTGGTGCAGAGATGTGGCCGGCCCAGCGCCAGAGGGGCGTAGGGTCAGGCTCTAGGCGAGATCTACTCAGGCCTCGGGCAAAGCCTTCAGCGCGATTTTGCCCGGCTGTGTGAAGCTAAGAGCTAAATCAGCCACATGTGCGCTTCTTATGGTGTGTGAGTGTTAACAAGCCCGGGCGGCTCCACCCCGCAGGCCCACACCGGGGTAGGCAGGAAGGATTGGGTAAGGTTTGCAAATGGGCCACAAAAACCACAGCGGAAATTGCGTACTTTCTCAACAGATTTTTACTGGCGCCAGTGAGAGTGTGGGTTCAACTGCTGGGCCCCTGGTTATAAAAGGACATGATGCTGTACCTTTGAACAACATATTCAACCATAACTGCTTCAGAACATTTGACAATATAAAAAAATCACTCATACAGGCAAATAGGTTAACCTTAGCTGAAAGTATTTTTATAGTAATTAAATTACATTAGAGTAAGTCATTGGGTTACGAATATCCAACTTACAAACAGACTGGCGTGAAAATAATCCGTCCATTTCCTGTAACCACTTATCCTAATCAAGGTTGTGTGGTCTGGAGCCTATGAGAACAAAACACGGAACAACCCAGGATGGGGCACCAACCCATCACAGGACACACTCACACCTACGGGCAATTTGGTAACTCCAATTAACCTCAGCAGCAAGCTTTTGAACTGGGGGGGAACATGCAAACTCCACCCACATGGAGCTATGGGGGGGAGACTTAAACCCAGGGCCCAGTGGAGTGAGGCAACAGCATTAACCACTGCGCCACCATAAAAATTATTACTTTAAAAATCTAAGATAAATACAAGGGTTCATAATAATAAACGCACACAATGTTTTGTGTTTTTGTCGATTCGAAGAAGGAGACCATGGTCCACCATTTTAAGTCAGATCTCATTACAATTAACGCTGTTCCAGTTTCTCTATAAATGTGACTTAAAGGCAGCCTAAAGAATAGATCTTGTTCAAAACCCAGGGACTGTCTGAATAATAATTATTAATTATTAATTAATAATTAATGTTATGTTATATTAGACTTTATTTACACTGAACAAAAATATAAACGCAACACTTTCGGTTTTGCTCCCATTTTGCATGAGCTGAAGATCTGAAACATTTTCTACATACACAAAAGACTCTCAAATATTGTTCACAAATCTGTCTAAATCTGTGTTAGTGAGCACTTCTCCTTTGCTGAGATAATCCATCCCACCTCACAGGTGTGATTGGACAGCGTGAATATTGCACAGGTATGCCTTGCACAGGACTGCCCACAATAAAAGGCCACCCTGAAATGTGCAGTTTGATCATACAGCACCGTGCCACAGGTGTTGCAGCGTTTGAGGTAGTGTTCAGTTGGCATGCTGAATGTAGGGATGTCTACCAGAGCCGGGGAAATGAATGTTAATTTCTCTACCATAAGCCATCTCCAAAAGGCGTTTCAGAGAATTTACCAGTACATCCAACCGACCTCACAACCCGCAGACCACGTGTACCCACAGCAGGCCAGGTTTGTGAACAATATTTGCTGACTCAAGGCCTGGCCCTGGTACAACAGTCACGTGTCTGTGGGCCCTTAACCAAGGCCCTTAACCCCCAGTTCCAGGGGTGCTGCACATTGGCTGACCCTGTGCTGTAACCCCCCCCCCCCCCCCCAAGCTATGGACAGCAAGCTGGGGTCTGCAAAAATAACTATAACCAAACGTAATTGCACTTGTGAAAATGGCAAACCAAAGGATTTATCACAAAAAAACACTTGCTTTTGAGCCACGTGCAGAGATGCACCATTTGGATTAATTGTATGTCAGTGTGTGTGAACCCTGCAGGCAGGACCCCTTAAGGGTGCTGGGGGAATGGCTAAACCTCGCTGCAGAATGCTGGAGCCTCTGAAATTCCCAGATGTTTCCTATTTCTGAAGATCTTTCTTTTAAACAGGTAGATTTGAGGTCATTTTTTTCAGAGGCCATGTAGCGGCGACGAAAAAATGGTCTAAAACGGCAAAACGTAAATCTTTTTTTAGGGTAAAACTTAAATATGGATGGATGAGAAAGAAAAGGGCTTGTGGGAGTATTGGAGGATCATTCTAAATGTGTGAGACTCCCGCAAAATGTGTGAGACTTGGCAGATCTGTGCGCGTCTGCAGTGAAAAACACCTACATGGGGGGCAGGGCCTTACCGGTAGAAAAAGTTACCGTTTTTAATTGGATAAATTCCCCTTATAGATTAATGAAGTTTATCTGTCTATTGACCGGCAACACATTGTTATTTTTGTAATTTGCTTGATTTTAGTCACACCAAAACAGGTTTCCTGTACTTGGGCTGTATATGTCGAATAGAGTTGATCCTGGTTCAGTTACTGGGTTTGGACCAGCCTCACAGTCACACTCACTTACACACGCGTGCACTTTCTTGCAGCTGAACTAAGGCGTAAATGCACATGCATGCAGTTCTATGCACACGGACACACGGACACTCAGGCGCACCAAATCGGTGCCTTGTGACTTACGATCACACTGACTGGATGAAGGGTCATTGCAGTTCACGCTGAGAAGAGGACATTTGTATTGTCTGCACATTTCCTGCTCAGCCACTGATTGGTGAAACTGAGGGCATCCTGCACTGTGCCCTAGTTAAAGAGAAAAAGCAAATTTCAGCAAAATTACACTGTAATCGAAGTTAGCTGAAAATCCACTCCATACTGCAGGGATCCTACACTATGGTATGCAAACCATCGATGGAGACACACAGACACTGTACTATAGAAATCAGATCCTGCACTATACTATTCTATACCCTCTGCAGAAATTATATACCGTACTGCACTCACCATTTGCAGGGATCCCACACTGTACTGTACTCATCATTTGCAGAGATCCTTTACTGTACTCTACTGTCTGCCTTCTGTATGTGTTTGAATTTTCTAGGAACTATGGAAGATATGTTCAATGTGCAGATCAAACAGAACATTTTCTGACATTTAATGCAGAACAGGCAGCACTGAGAGCAATAATAATAAAAAAAATAACATTTGCATAAAGATTCTGTAAGCCATTTGTGACTGGTTACTTCCAATACCCCGCGTCTAAATTCATTATGGCAGCAATTTCATGTATTTTAAAATATCTAATGCAGTCCAGGCGATACTGTGAAACATGTTGCAGTAGAAGGCCTTGATCTTGGTGAATGGGAATTGTGGGAAATGAACAGTCAGGCAGCTGCATCCAGGATTCGGTCCTCATTAAGTGAGGCACAGGCTGATCTCTGGAATCTCTACAGCAATTATCGCTCGTGATGTCCCCCAGTCCTAATGGCACTCTGGGATTTGCTGGGGTATGCCATGGAGAGCGAGGCAGACTGGAACAGCACAGGGAAAGCCGAGATGTGGAGGGCCGGCCGATGCAGATGTTGGTGACGTTTGTAGAGTCACCGTGTGGGTATGCCGGCACCCTATAAACTGTCTGTTAAAACCATGAGACTCAATTTTCAGCTGTTGACACCTAGGGTGGTCATATTCAGGTCTGAGAGAGGTGAAGAGGACCGGTCCTGGTCCAATCAGGATTATGGTCTACGTATCCCCAGTGGATTTGACCACAGCTGTCTCTGCACTGTTAAGAGCCCAGCAGCCCAGGTCACAGGTTTTTCAGGGGCGTGGTTGTAGTCCTATCAGCTGTCTTATTACAGTCGTGGTCCTATCAGATGCCATAGACGTCCAGCAGACTGGGTCACGGTCCAATAAGGCTACTGTTAAGGCTCCAGTTTCTCAGCATCCAAGGGGGGGGCACAGTGTGCAGAGTGTGTGTGTGTGTGTGTGTGTGTGGGGGGGGGTATGAAGACCACACGCTTTTCTTATCTGACCCCCCCTCCATCATTTTCCCACAGCGATGTCAACCCCGCTGCCAAGTCACGGGCGCCTGACCGGCCCTGTGCTCCTGAATCATCTGGCCAGTCTGTGTTTTCCTCTAGCTGGGAGTCAGGAGACACATTGTTGGCGTTACACTGGAAGGGGGGGGCCAGCAAGGGGAGGGGGGGGGGGGCGTTACCGAAGCCAGGATACTGGACTTCTGCTCATGCTCATGGCAGCATGTTCTGACTTAGTAACCCAGCTCCAGCCTGGCATGACCAAACGCCTCAGCAAATTTATCTAGAACAGGCCCAAGATCTATAGGGTCTCCCAGCTGGAATGCTATCCTGGGATGGAAGTTAGGATACGCTGGAATGGGCACCAGTCTCCCCTGCTGGGTAGGAGTTATCAGCAAGGAGGGGTGGTATCGGGTTTCCGGACAATTCAATCACAAACAATTGGCTTAATTTGGTATGTCTTTGCTGGGCGGACACACAGTCTGTTTGGGGGGGGGGGCAAGGGGGGCACCATCCATCCCCTGCACACTTGTAAACACATGTCTCAAAGGTTCTGTAATGCTCACTTTGGATACGGATAACTTGTGGGCGAGAAAAGGGAACACTTTCAGGGGTCCGGACACTAGGGGGCGCCCAGTTGAATTTTCATTTAGTAAAATTTTCCCAGGGCCCAGCCTGTGGCCCTGGATGGAGTTAATCCCCCACTGCCCAGCCATGTATTTCAGGGTTGGGGAAGTATATCATCAGAGATGATCCCTTCCCCATCTCAGGCTGGTCTATGCAAAGCCAGCATCTGCTGCTGTGTACATCTGTTGTCTGCTAGGTACCGTGGTAACCAGCACCCACATCTGAGGCCTAAGCTGGCCCGTGAAGTCCTGAGGCCAAATCCTGGGAAGGAGAACAAAAGGGAAAAGTGTGCCGGGCTTCTGCTCTTGGCCGCTTTTCACATGGAGAGCTAGTGGGGCCACAGGGATGGGGCACCTGGAGCCAACTAAAGCGAGGCTAGACGTTAGCCAGCGCTAAAGCCTGGAGGTCCCCCGGTGATGTGGGGGTTCTGGGGCTCACAGGGGACCCCGGGATGAGCTCCGAGAGGGGGAGGGGAAAGCAGACGAGCACTCCAAAGTGGAGATGAAAAGAGGCGCCTCCACAGATACGCTGGGAATTATGAGTCCTGAATACACAGTGATCTGAGATGTCATTTTCTGGTCATTTTCTTATTCCTCATATCTTAAATCATCTTTTACTTTTTCACAACAGTTCACAGCAGTAGAACGGAAGCTGCGGCGGAATTCGTCTCTCGGTGTTCCACATCTGAGTTGCATTATTATCTTGTGTTCCAGGAACACCTGAGTCAGGCACTGGCAGCGACACGGAAAGAAGCTCTGCAAAGGGGCAGAAAGCGAGGGACCCGAATGTCACCGGCAGCCGACACGCCGGCCATGCCGCACTTCCGGATCCAATCAGCCCGGCGACTGTTAACCGGCAGGGGTGTCCCGGAGGCTTCGTCACGGCAGGTGGCGTCGACCGCCACTGACAGCCCCGCCCACTGCACATTAATCAGCCAATCGATGGCCGGATGGGGGTGGAGGGGAGGGTGAAAAAGCAGTGAATTTATAGTCAGATATTCGTGATGAATTAAACGGAGAGGTGTCGGAATGAGCCTTGCCGGGGATGTCCAGCAACACTGCACAGCAGTGCCGTTCCTCCAGTGATCTCCACTGCCAGCTCTATGCTCTGCCCAGCTGGGGATCCATCTGCCAGAGTTTTTTTTCCCCTGTCTTTTCCTCAAGCATCTGGACCGCAGTTAACTTGACTCTCCATTTTTATTTCCATTCCGTCTCTTCCCTCCGTCAGGCCTCTCTAATCCAGCAGTCTGCCAGAGTTTGCTTAGCATGTGGAGGGTGGGGGCAGGGGGGGGGGTGGTAGTTACAGGAATCGGGGCTGTTTCGTATTGGCCTTCACCATAACGGCCACCCCCCACGCACAGGGTTAGTGTAGCGATAACACCGGCCAAGCGTGACCCCAGGAAGGCTGCAGCGGCCATGGAGATGCATGATTTAGTAAAGGGGGCGGAGCCATTTTGTTTCGGGTTTGTTTTTTTTTGGGGGGGGTGGATGAAATTGTGAAAGTTGAAAACAACACCGTGAGCGACTGATGCATAATAATCTCTTCGCAGGAAAACACACAAGATGTGTTGCGGAAAGTCGACATGGTCTGATGAGTCACACGCAAGAGCGCCGTCAGTTCCCAGGAAGTTAGCGGCTGTGTGGCAAGGGCCTGTCTCTCTGCCGTCCGCTTGCATTTTCCTGGACTGGGAGTGCTCGCTTTGCGACATCAACCCGCTCCGTCCACAAGCGATGAGCGGCTGGCTATTTTAATGGCGAATCCTTAGCGATAGCGAGAGCGTGGCAGCTTCATAACCAAAGGCTATAGCAAGGGGCGGGACTGATCTGGTCATTGTGATCCGCGTCTGATTAAGCCGCGATTGTCTCCACTGCCCATGAACGTTCTGGCACAGCATCCGAACAATAACGTTACTGATGCCCTCCGAGGATAAACAAGCAACGTCACTCCCAGGCCTGCTATCTCCACTGCTGTCCAATCAGGGAGCCTCGGCACTTCATAGAAACACGTCAAAACTGGGCAAATTCTATCTCCACTGTACCTCACTGTCTCGGTCTGAATGGGTCCAGTGGGTGTCCTGGAATCTGACTGGGCGCTTTGGGGATGTCCCGAAATGAGCATGACCAGCCTGGCTGGCCTTGTCCGTAGTTTCACCAGCAAGGCAGAGACGCCCAGGCAGGTGATCAACACAGAGCTTAAAGCACAGACCCAGCGAGCGGCTCCTGCCCGTTCCATAGACAGATAAATGCACAGTCCACAACAGAAGACTCTCCCAGTCATTAGCACTTAACAAGACCCATTTCTATGTAGTCTTGGCAGGAGAGTGAAGACTGCTTATGGGTTACTGCTGCAAGCAGGAAGATGCAGATGATTACAGCAGCCCAGATTACAGAATTCTACTTTCCCATTGAATTCCTGTAACAAGGATTATGGTAATCTGGACCTGTAGTTACTGCATAATACATTTCTGTGTGTTGGATAAGCGCAGCCTGGGTTACTGTATGCTACTTTCTTGCATGCTTGATTACTGTAGCCGGCGTCGTCGTTCGCTACGTTCCTGTATGCCTGATTACTGTAGCCTGGACTACTTCAGACTGGATTCTTGGAGCCTGGATTATTTATTGGATGCACTTTATTTCTGCATTCTGGATTACTGCCACAGCGCCTGGTTATTGTAGTCCGAGGTAGAGCGTAATTTGCTTGGATGGATTATTGTAGGCGGAATAATTTTACGTCTGATGCTTTGTTCACCGTTTGCTAGAATAACTGACAACGGAGGAAACGTCCAAGGAAAATGTCGACAGGCAGGCCGGGAGACACGCAGACCTGTAATGGTGAGGCAGGCCGGGAGACACGCAGACCTGTAATGGTGAGGCAGGTCGGCAGATAGATGTTGAAGAAGCACAGGGACAGACAGACGGGCAGGTTGAGAGACGCTGGCAGGTGTATGTGTGTGTGTGGCGGGGGGGGGGGGGCAGCCGCAAGCGTGGAAGCGCAGGGCGTGGCGGCCGCTGTGCCATGCCTCGCATTCCTAGGACCAGGCCTGCGCTGCTGTGTTTATTCTCCCAGATAAAGGGGGGGGCTTTATGTGATTAAAGGTGAAGGTCCTCAGGAGGACAACTTGCTGCGGTGCCGCAGTGGGGTCCCGAGGGCCGCCTGCCACTGCCGCAAATGCCCTGTTTAATCCAGCTGCCGACCTGGGCATGGCAAAAGCAAGAAAATACCACCCAGGGGCATCGCACTGCAGCTGGACCGCAGTGCTGCGATGTGTTTCCAGGGTCGCAGACGGCACTGCGGCTGAGGCAGGGGCTCTAGAGCAGGAGGCCCCGGGTCCCGAGAGCGGTGTGAGCGCGTGGGCTGGGAAGGAGGCACAAAGGAGCGCCTGTGCCCCCTGCCCCCCCCCCCCCGCAGCCGAGGACTGCCTTGGGCAAGCTCCCCACAGCAGAAGGCAGCCCCATGAATGCCAGCATTGTCGAGTGGCACAGCCTTGGAAGTGACGCCGCACCCCCCCCCCTCCTCCCATGTGGACACTGGGGGCCCCTGAGGGTTCAGAGTACCTGGCCTTAGCACTCGTTCACTGTGAAACCTGCTCAACAGCCTCCAGTTTCAGATTGAAGAGGGACATTTTAATGAGGGGGAACTGAGCTCAACTGCTCAGAGTTTACATTACATACTTCTGGCAGTTTCCACTGTGATTTTAAAGAGTGGCACAAGGAGCAGAAGGTGAAACAGGGTCATTCTGGGGAGGGGGGGGGGTCAGATGCAGGTACATATATAGCAGCCCGTGAATGCAGACCATCTGCACCAGTCTGTGCATGCAGGCCACCTTGACAGCAGTTGTTGCATGCAAGACCACCTATCCCCCAGCCCATAAATACAGACCACATGTCCTCCAGCCCATACATACAGACCACATGTCCCGCAACCCATGTGTACACATCACCTGTCCCATAGCCATGCATGCACACATCTATTCCACAGCCCATACATGAAGACCATGTGTCTTGCAGCCCATGCTTACAGACCATCTGTCCCACAGTCTGTGCTTGCAGACCACCTGTCTCACAGCCCACTAATGCATGCAGAATACCTGTCCCACAATCTGTGCAAGCAGACCACCTGTCCCACAGTCTGTTCATGCAGACCACCTTCACTACATTTTGCATAACATTGCAGCCTGCAAGGAAAAGTATAGCTGTATGGGAGGTTAGTATGTGACATGACCCATTGTGAGTTAATGCAGTGGTCTCCATGTTTTTTACAGTGAGAACTGCTTTCACAATGAAAATAATCTGAGGTGCTACCAAGTTGCGATGGTGTACTTTGCTGGGGCGGGGGGCTTAAAAATCAACCTGTCCAGTGTGATTAACCATTTAGTGACCACTATGTTACACCATTGAAATGATATGTTAAATTAATAAGCTATTCACATGAGATAACTGCACCACACACTGTACTCCGGGGGGAAATAGGATGGGGCCGGACCTGACTGACTGACCTCCGCATGGGAAGAGGGACCAAATGCCAAGGGGAAGACAGAGAAGACTTCCTGCAACTTATCCAGGGGAGAGGGTGTGTGATTCAAAGGGCATGCATTTTATAGGTATGCAGTGGGTGGGGTCACTGGCCCAAGGGAAGGAATTTCTTATTGTGACATCACAAGCTGTTCTCTTGTGTGGTTCCCTTGTGATAAAATGAGCTGCTGTCATCAGACTCCCTCCACCTTCAAGAAACGCCTCAAGACCCATCTGTTCTATACTCTATGAGCCTGACGCCTCTTTACATTCCATATATGTCTGTAGTGAGCTCAATTGCCTCACTTGTACATCATTTCAGAGAAAAGAGTCTCCTATTACGCAAAATGTAAATGTTCTCTCTGACTCAAGTGAGGAGGTATGGTTTCAACATTGCTAGGGATTAAGTGAGCCCCAATTCTCTCCCCACCCCTCCCCCCATCTCATAAACACACATGGTACTCTCACCATATTCTGCTGTCTCTACTGTCTATGCCTGAATACGCCCATTGCTCCGACTGCCCTGGACCACTCCCTCACTGCCAGCACCCCTATGCTTGGAGGCCTGCGGTTTGTCCCATATACCTTGTGGTGTTTCGCTCTTCCTTTATAAGCTGAACGGCACACTCACTTCTCTGTGACCTGTGGCAACTGCCACAAGCACACATTCCCCTCACCGTCTTGCATCTTAAAATTTCTCAACCTCAAAT
>JAABNY020000136.1:25101172-25117959 GCA_015164015.2 Brevimyrus niger
CATGACCGCCCCCGCCAGGGGAGAAGAAGGGCCCGCCCTGGGGTTTGTTGGGGGCCCCCGGCCCGCTCCCTGACCCCCCCGACCCCCCCCCCCCCTCTCAACTTCGACCAGGCGTCCCCCCCCCCCCCCCAGCCCAGCTCACTCAGAGGCCATTCGGATCGACCGAAAGCTCATAAAACCCACAAGCACTGTGGAGAGACCAAATGTGCTGAAGGTGAGTTCACCCTTAATAATATTTAGAAAGTCATGAACATGGACGGGGTCAGGTGCTCCTTGGGAGAAACAGTGCATGCTGTTCTTTACTCTACCGCAGTTGTTAATTACTCTGCTGAATAATTATTTGGACAGAAGCAGATGTAAGTCAATGTCTGGCTGGAGGTACAGAAGGCCCAGCTCTCATTAAACAGCTGCTCCGCCGCCCCTTCTCTAACGCAACCTGCCAGGCGCCGCAGGGTCAACGTGACCCCAGAAAGTGCCCCGTGGGGACCAGAGGCAGAGCTACATCCAAGATACCTCATCTGCAGGTGGGGAAGAACGGGCTGCCGGACAGTCACGCAGTTTATCTCCAGCGTGATACTCACAGTTCCTGTAGTGCCCAGAGAGAGGTGGTTCATCTGCTGGGTCAGGGGCCCAATCAGGCTAGCCGGCTGCATGGACATGGTGTGTTCCATGGCGGGTGTGATCACAGCACCCTGGCAAGAGAGCAGGAGAACATCTGTGATGCACTTGGGACAGAGGACAGCCCAACCCCCCCAGAGGACAGTATGGAACCCCGCCCCCCCTGAGGACAGTATGGAGCCCCACTCCCCCAGAGGACAGTATGGAGCCCCGCCCCCACAGAGGACGGTATGGAGCCCCGCCCCCCCAGAGGACAATATAGAGCCCCACCCCCAGAGGACAGCATGAATCCCCGCCCCCGGAGGATAGCATGTGCATGACATCATATCGACCAGGAATGGATATGTGGTTTCAAGACACTAAAAGTCGTCAGAACCAAACCACTGTTTCTAAAAGTCTCATTTTATTTCACTCACTAACGACTCCATGAGTAATATCTTAATTTCTGTGCTTGCAATTCAGTAAATAATATTGGTTGGGAAGCTCTTGTCACACGTCTGCCTATCTGAGCTGCAGCTGCGCGTTCAGTGAAGACGGGGAACAGCTGGCTCTATCGCCATCTAATGGCAGCTAAATGCCAGCTCACTGTGCAAAATCAGTCTGAATAACGGGCTAAGTGGTCTGCTTATCCTCTCGTAATGGACAAAGGAGCTCTATGTTTTTCAGGCTGTGTGTGGGTGAGTAATTGAGGGCTGTGAATGCTTTAGGAAGGTCTGTACGTGTGTGGATGTTGCTGAGGGAGTGCCAGGATGTGCTGTTCCCGTTCACATGGGGGAATCATTATCCTACATGGTCTAGGAATCATCGACCTACATGGTCCTGCTAGAACTCATCAAATTGGAGATACTGGGTGGGGGGGGAGGGGGGTACATCCTTTTTCCAGGCCCCTCGAGTGGACATATGAATTAATGCCACCCTAACACTTGTTCTGCGTAGAGTTCTAAAAATGATGCATGGCTCACTTAGTGTTTAAACTTATTTAAATATATATTCTGCATGTGTTTATTTTAAAGGCACACTGTTTTCCCACATATATAATAAATATCGGACTGAAATGCGGAGAGCGACTATGGCTATGGCTGACTGCCAACGTGAGAGTACGGGCACGGGCCGGGACCGGCGTACGGAACCGGGTCAGGTGTCAGTCATCACCCTCAGACGGAACACACAGAACTCAGCGGTGCGGACGGAGCCTGGGCACGGCGCAGTTCTCGCAATGCATGCGTGTAGGCGCATGCTTCCTTAGGCGTGCGAAGTGTAGCTTTTATTGATTGCACCTAAATCCTGAGAGCCGTCGCCATGGCCCATCGGCCATCTCACATCCCCACTGCACGGCGTATCCGCGATCGCTGATTAACGTCAGCCCTAGACTGGCTAACAAATGGACAGGCGACAGCAGACTGAGCAGTTACACTGCAGACCAGCAGAGGGCAGCATGACCTCACATCTTCCTATAAGCTGGTGGTGGCTAACTTGGCCGAGCCACACAGTTGTGCTATTGAGCTGGAGGAACAGCAGACCAAATTTTTTTTTTTTTCCTTTTCTTGGGGTGGGGGTGCTCAACTCCATATCAAAAAAACAAGGAGACATCAAGCATGATTGAGAGTTTGTAGATTCAGGGCTGCGTCGCTATCTGCCTGTGTTCCTGCGTGTTTGGGTTACCACCGGAAAAAGATCCCCCTACAGCGAACGCCCGCTGAGCATTTCACATTCCGGCAGAGCACCGTAAGAAACTTAAAGACCACGGGGCACCATAAGTCTGCAAGGTTATCGCCAGAAAGCGCCGGTGAATTCCAATGCGCAGCAGATAGTCAGAAACCCTATATAGATACACCACGAGACCCGGTTTAAAGGTCAACCGGGCGACAGGAATTTAAAAGTGCGAGATTTCAGCGCAGTTAAAACCGGTCACGGAAAAAAAAGCGGCAACCATTCCTGCGATAAAAATGGCTGACTGGTATCAGCAGCGGCGGTAAAGCAGTAGCAGGAAAGGACGTAAAGAAGAGAGGACGGGCTCCGGGTCTCCTTCAAGAACCACTTCAAGAACCAAAGTCCAACTCAAACACGCACACAGTGCACACTGAGAGGTTTCAGAAGATGCCCCCTCATGGTGCGGCGGCAGCTGGTGGAGGTACTTTCCCCTTTGAGTAGGTTTCTGTGTCGCTTCTCCTCAAATCTGAGTCGATGCGAGTAAATGAAAGATTCTGGCAGGGTAGGGGGGGGGGGGGGGGCGCTGGCAGTCCTCAGGTAGTCCGAAAAACAAACAGACTTCAGACAGGATATCAGGCACCAGGCGGCTAAAATCGTTTTCCACATTCAAGAGCAAATGGAGCTTGCAGACGCCACTCGAAAATGACTTTCGCACACCGGCTTGCTACACTGACGCGGGCTGCCGTACGCGGAGTAACGCGGGACGATCTTGCGGGAAGCCACCTTGATATGTTTGCTCAGTGCTCGTCAAACATGCTCCCATATCTCGCAGCAAATTGACATTTCCGGATAAAGGGAAGCGTCGTTTCGCCGCCCGCACGCGGCGCTCATTCGCCGCCCGCGTACTTCGACTCGCTCGTGCTGAGTGATGCTTCAGAAACCCAGACCCAGAAAGGCACCACGCCACCACACTACGAATGTCGCGGGTGACAGCAAAGTCACATGACTCCTGACACAAATATATACCAGCTAGCTCACCATTGGCACTGAAAAGCAACATAAGTGATATTTTACTTTAATTTTATCCCCCGTCTTTTGTTATCTCCCACTATAGCAGGTCAAATTAACTAGTCTCATGGGCTGAAAACGACTAAAAAAACTCCGCCTTGATGCAATATACTGTAAGGTGTTATTAGGACAGTGTAGGTGACCGGGGGATGGCATCCCAGCCTGTGAGGTCATTTCCTGTCCCGGCTCTTGGTCTGGAGTGTTCTCTCAGTGTGTGTGTGTGTGTGTGTGTGCGTGCGGCAGCCCAAAAACATGCACTGAGGTGCGTCTCTAAGTCACCCATAGCGTGGGAGAGCGTGCCCTGTGATGGCCCGTGACAGCTTGACATCCTGTCCAGGGGGCCTTCTGCCCAGTGCTGACTGGGACCGGCTCCAGGGTTGCTGTGACCCTATACCGGATAAGCAGTTAAGGAAAACAGATGGACAAAATGGCCCTCCTCTTACCGGCTGAATACTAAATGCATGGCTATAGTGATGTCTTAGCTACAGGCACAACGTAGCACATAGTGCTGCCCTGGTGATAAATTACACGGTTAATGTCAGGCCACCCTAAGCGCAGTCGACACGTCGACGCAGCAACGACACCACTGCAAACACGAGCACATTCTCCTCACTGCGGCTGAGGTTATTCTGCAGTCTCACAATGACTTATCTTGTAGGATCTGGCAGAGGGTCTGATGCCCCTTCAGCAGGTAGCCTGCCCTCCACCTCTGAATCCACTGCGAGGCCCAATAGGTATCGGAAACGTGCCGACATTCTCGCGACACGCTTTTCCGAGACACAGCTCGAGCTGCTGGAGGCTAATCCCCCGGGGCCGTCGGTGAGGACAGCGGCACATAAGCCTCGCCCATGTTTTTTTTTTTGAGTCCTGCAAAGAAACATCTGAATGGTCTAAACCAGTGTTCCCAAAGCCGGTCTTTGGGGACCCCCAGACAGTCCACATTTTTGCTCCCTCCCAGGGGGAGGGAGCCGCTCCAGTTAGGGCAAAAAACGCGACCTGTCTGGGGCTCCCAGAGGGCCGTGTTGAAAAACACTGAACTAAACTAGAGTGGGGAGGGAATGGCGCTTTGAAACCCACAGATGCTGGGACTGTATGGTGCTGTCGATCACCGGCTGGTTTAATGAGATGGCAACAGGTGCGCCGGCTAACAAGACGTTGATTAAAACTGTCTGTACCTCAGAATCCCCATCACTGGGATTAAGGCGCATTGAAGGGCTGAAACACACCTCCAACCCCTGCTGTGTCACGGTGGCTCCGGCTCTGATGAGGAGGCCCAGGGATAAATATGGGCTCGTATTCAGAGACTGACTCCATTCTCCCGCCCCCTCCACCGTCCTCCACTCCGCAGCTCTATCCACAGGCGGCCTCACCGCTTACCGGGCCGTGGGTGGAATTGAGAGAGAGAGACTCTCTCTGCGAGGGCGCCACGTCGCTCAGGGAGACACGCAGACTGAGAAGCAGGGGAGAGCCGGTAGCGGGAGGTACCGCGTTCGAGGAGGCGCGTGTGGGGGCCTCGCATTCGAAAGGCCTGCGACGACTTACAGAGGCGCCGGTTCCTGCATTTCAAATTGGGGTCAAAGAGAGACGAAAGCCAAAGCCGAAGAAATGGGCATGAATAATACAGGAGCATCAAATCGAGATGGTGCGGTTCCACATGATGATGCCCATGAAAGCCGGTAAAAGAGGATTCCTCAGCTCGGGCACGGGGTGGTTTGAGGGTCCAAGAGGCGGAGCTCCCTTCGTGAGATTCCCGCGATGTGGCTCTCCGTCTCCGCGGTTTCAGCTCCTCCAGCGAACGGCCAATGGCCAGCTGGCTGTCGGCGAAGAAGTCAAGAGACAATGGGGGGGCTGGGGGGTGGGGGGGTGAATCGGAGACAGTGAACAGGAATGCCCGCTGTCACCGCACCCCGCACCACTGCCCGCCGCAGAACATCTGCTGTCACATCACAGAAATCCCCATACGGCTCCCGGGCGAGCGCGAGACGGAACGCCGGCCGATTTAATTGCTTCGTTATTTCTGTCGGGAATATTAAGAGCCCGTCAAAATCCGGTTTATGGGGATTTTCGGGCCACCGTGTTTGTGCTCGATACGGAGCGAGCGGCTCCCACTGACAGTGTGCTTCCTTTGCGATAAGAAGGCATACTCCAGCAGGACTCTTCACCATCATCCCCAAAGACAAGGGACTTAGCCGAATATGGGCACAGGGAGCCCCCACCCGCTGCCAGCGGCACTCGCCCCCCCACGCTCCCTTTTCATCCATTTGTTTTTTCGGCACGTGCCCGTGATCCAAACCCGGCGTCCCGCGAGCGACTCGGCTCGGGAGGACTCCGGCTTTCAGATCCGGGCCTGCTTTGTTCGAGCGATCCCAAGCACAGGCCTGGGCTAGGGACACACACACACACATGCCGGTTTGATAAAAACATGCTCAGACAGAGAACAAAGTAGACAGAAAAAGGGGAGGGGGTGCGGGAGGGGGCGGGGTTGTTCCAGCTTGTGGAACATTCCGGCATTCCAAGGCCGCGATCCTGCCCATTTTCACTGTCCGGCTTTGGGCCACAGTGCCTCTCCACTGGGACCGGGGCTGCTGTGACCGTATGCGTGACGCGGGGATGGGGGGTACAGCTCACTAATCACATAGCTAGGACTCTGCACTTAGATGATCTGTAAGAGGATCATGGGAAATCTTGGGGCTGGAAGCAGCAGAAGAAGCAAGTGGACGACTGAGGTGGGGGCTGAGGTATGGGGAGGGTATGGATCTCCGACAGGAGCAGGCCACCTGACTGCTCTCACTCCTCATGTTCATGCTTGAGTAGTCAACGTTCATTAGTCCCATGCATGCACTAACGCATTAGTCATGCAGTGTCGTCGAAATCTCTGTTGCGTCTACAGGGAGTCAAAAAAGCGGGCATGTGCAGATTATCAGCCAGTGAACTCGTATGCAACGGTCTCTGCGCACACATTGGCCAGACGGTCCTGTCACGGCGAAAGGTGTGAAACCTGAAACGCCACAGTAGCTGTCAACAGCAGGCATTCTGAGCTCCCTCCATGTTTTCAAACAGGGCACTGCGAGAAAGGCCCCGTAGAAACAGTATGGACTCATGGCCGTTTCTGGACTGAGGCGCTCGTCCTTCTCATCAACTCATTAAAAATTACCACAGGGGCCTCGATCAAAGCCGGCAAGCATAAAGAATGGGAAAAGCTAGGAGTGTTTCCATGTGGAGCCGTTAGAAAGCTGCATGCTAGTGTTCCGTTTCCGGCTGAAGACTCTTGAAATCACAAACTGCAGACTTGACTTTGCCAAAATGACAAAAAAGATTCTTTCATTACTGAGCCTCCATTGTGCTCTGTCCCGGGGAATCTGGGCCAGCCCCACTCTGTTATTGCTGAAACATTCTGCCATCTGCTTGCTGTCCAGGCCCAATCCAAATGGTCTGTGGCAGGAAAACAATTCCGCTCACAGAATGCTCTTAAAAGATCACTGGGATCGGAAAGAATAAGAGGCGAGGGAGAGAGAACTCAAAGAGATAGGAACCGATGTTGGAAAAAGGCAGCTGGAAACCCTTTGTCTACTCTCGGCGAATCCCTCCTAGGACGACCGGACTCCCGTGGATGCAGGTGACTGACAGGAGAAGCAATGGGACCAGGAAGACAGAGCTACAGTCTTAGGAACATAACTAGGAAAAGTGATGGTGAGGGTCTCTCTGGGCAAGACAGGAGGATAGAGACTGGCAGTCTTACTGGGGATGGGGCTTTCCCCTTCAGCCTCCTCCCCCATTTTTAGGGCTCACAGTCTCTGCTTACGAATGGAGTCAACAAAACAGTGAAGTGAAAAGTGCCATTTCAGGAAAGATGTGAAAAAAAGTTAAGTTGGGGAATGTTGGATCATGGAATATATAGATGCTGGGCGGAGCGAGGATGGGCTTTGGCGGGTGAGGAAGAGTAGAAGGCATTCGTTTAAACCGTTAATCATGATCCAGGGATAAGCGGAGTCACTTAACTCTCCCTCCCAAAATTGTCACCGCCCTCCCGCATCTATCACCCCCAGAGCAAATGGTGCTAATGAAATTTAACACTTGGGGTTTTTTCTGTATAATTATGAGGTTTTAAGGCTTCTTCGAGAATGCAGTACATTAAACCGCCACCTCAAACGTCATTGTTTCCATAATGGAAATACGAAAATAGCAGTTATTGGACGATTTGGAAGTCTTTGCCTGAGCAGGTAATCATGAACTGTCCGGCTGCTACCTAAATATGTTTACTCAGTGGCAGGTCTGTACTCTGAGCCTCGTACTGATGCCAAATCTAAGGACAATCAGCACAGACCATCACTGACGACCATGTCGAAGGACAATCTGCAAAGATCATTACTAATTACTAAACCATTTCAAAAGAAAATCATTACATCTCACAAGGCCAATTTATTCCATGTTTACATTTTGCTTTCAGATGTTTCTCTAACTACTTCCTGAAAAGCTGTAGAAACCGCTAAATGAGACTGACAGTGTTCTCAGAGTAACAGGCATGATTCACAGCCTGCTGGAAATGTGTGTGCTGCATGCTTGGCTGTGCCTACCCTTTACCTTTTGAAACAGATCGCTCGGAGGCCATGAACAGCTCTCACCCCCACGTCACTCGCCTTCTGAGAGTCTGCTAACAGGCAGAGCCCTTGGCTCCGCAGGGCATGGAAAGTACTGCGTAACTACTCCAACATACTCTGCAGTCTGATGGGAACCAGGTGGTTTAAACTGGACTCTCTCAGGGAGACGTGAGAGAAGGAACCAGGCAGCTGGTAGAGTACTGCTGGTATAGTAACACTGGTAGTGTAACACTGATAGAGTTTTGTTGGTATAATATCAATGGTACAGTACTGCTGGTATAGTAACACTGGTAGAGTTTTGGTAGTATAATATCAATGATACAGTACTGCTGAAATAGTAACACCAGTATTGTAACACTGGAAGAGTACTGTTGGTAGAGTAATACTGGTGGAGTATCGCTGGTGGTATGGCAGCGGGACAGCATGGTGATGCAGTAGTTAGTACTGTTGCCTCACACCTCTGGGAACAGGGTTTGAGTCTCCGCTGGGATTCCGTGTGTGGAGTTTGCATGTTCTCCCCACGTCGTCGTGGGGTTTCCTCTGAGTACTCTGGTTTCCCTCCCACAGTCAAAAAATATGCCGAGGTTACCTGGAGTTGATTGGCCGTAGGTGTGCGTGAGTGAGCAGATGGTGTGTGCGTGTCAGCCCATGTTGGGTTTTTCCCTGTCTTGTACCCATAGCGTCCAGAATAGGCTCCAAACCCCCTGCGACCCTGAATACGACGAATGGTTTCAGAAAATGTACGGACGGGAGTATGGCAGAAGGGGTGGAAGGCGTACACCATCAAAGATGGAGTGAACAAGTGAAATAGAAGCAATGAAAGTTGCAGAAGATATATGGTTGAGTAGGTAAGCAGTGTGGTATGTGCTATAGTGTCGGCTGGGTCTCCACAGATGGCTACACGACAGGTCATTTTACACACACAGGTTTGTAAGTATATCTCTATGGGGACTCCCCATTAATTTCTAAAACTAAATCCCAACAATGACAACCTGAACCACTACCCAGCCAAACCTTAACCATAAGTAACCAAAAAAAAACAAGACTTTTGATATTTTTAGCTTTTTGATTGCAGTCACAGAATTTTATTAAATTACGTTTCCCCTTTTGGGGACTAAAAAGGTGCCCCACAAGGTAAAAAATTTACACATTTTTATCTGGGCCCCACAATATAATGATTACAAAAGTGCACACATACACACACACACACACACACAAACAAACACGCACAGACACACATGTACTTACAGTTGGTTGCATAACATATTGTTGGTGAGGCATCCATGACGTACTCTGGACCTGTGGGCGAGATATTGTCTGTGAATGCTGACCTCCTCGAACCCGCCTCTCTCTGCCCGTGCGGCCGTGATGAGTCCGGTCTGATTATTACGCAAACGAGGGCGGCAGCTTTGTCACGAAAGCTCATCCTGCACCCACTTCACATGGTTTTTACTTCCATCTGCATGAACTTACATGACTAATTCCACTTCACAAAAGGCATTTTTTAATGAAACATAGTTAGATATTGACAAGATATTGTGCGCGTGGGGGTGCGTGTGTGTGTGTGTGTGTATGTGTGTGTGCGTGTGTATGTAGAGAAGCAAAAAAGTACAGACTTCACTGAGCTGGATAAACTTACAAACTATAGGAACTTCACTATTGTGTGTGTGTGTGTGTGTGTGTCTGTGTCTGTGTGTCTGTGTTTACGCTGACTTCATGATGCGTGTAGACAAGCAGAGAAACAACAGCCTCGTGGAGCCAGACAAACCAACAAACCATTTGAGCATCACCCATGTCTGTTCTCTGTGTGTTTCAGCTGGGTAAACACCAGCCTTTCTGCTTTGTAAAAAAAAAAAAAAAAAAAAAAGTGTGTTTTTCTTCCATCGATCTAAGATAACAAATAAATCATGCATGTGTGTCAGTGACAGGGGCTGTGTGAGTAACACTGCGGCCTCACGCGTGACTCCTGCCCCCAGTGCTGTTGGGGACCCGTCCCCTGTCTTCTCCCCTTAGGGGTTGTGCTTCTCATCTATACCATCCAGTTCCCTCCCACACACTGTAAATGTGCAGTGTCTAAATAGCCCATAGTGTGTCAGCCTGGGAGTCCCACGATTGAGTGGCATCTCATTCCGGATGCCCTCAGCCTCATATCCGTGCGAGAATATAATACAACAACAAGACACAGTACTGGGTAAAACTGATGCAGGGGCGTGAGCAGTTTATAGCCTTATCAGTTAATTTTGATTGGTAAAATAAGTATTTATTACTTATTATATTAAGTATTTTTGCATTAACACTTGTAAATATCACTGTGAGCATATCTTTGTCTGCGGGAAACATTGAGCATTTGTGACAATGTATGCTGAGCTGAATTCAGTCCAGAAAAAGCAAAACATAACAGCATAATATCACATAATGCAATAATGCACCATGACCCATTTGACCAGGATAAGCGATTTTAAAGTGGATGGATGTTTGGAATGTAAATAATATTTTTTACTTTAATAATGCAGGAAGGTCACAGAAATCAAAGCAGGTTTCGGCTGAGGAAAACTGACATTATCTTGGGCAGTATAATAAAGCCTGACATCCTGTCTACGAAAGTCTTTGTGCTCCAGTGACTGTGAACCCATGAGTCTGCAAAGTCTGTCCGTGAAAGATGCCGGAGACTATCTCCACAGTAGAGTCATTTTCTGTAACTGTGAGAACCTGCAGCACTGACCACCAGCCACAGACCGAAGTATGCCCTCAGCGGATAGGACCCAGCTGGCCCCGATTAGCCTACACCCTGCTTTGGGGTTTAAACAAGGTCAGCTTGGCAGATTTAGGAAAAGCTGAGGTGGATCAGGCATGCCAACATTCAGTTGTTCATGGGATTTTGGGGGCGATTGAGTATAAGACTTGTAGTTTGTTGCATATGCATTTTGTCTTAGGGCTCATATCCAAATTTTGTGTTTCAATAATATTGGCTTACAGTCTAACGCGTCCTTGCTCCCTTTCTTTCCTGGCATAGTAGTGTTGGGTTGGTAGCTAGCTAGACCAGACATGGTCTGCACCACGTCACATTAGGTCTGCAAAGGACCACCCTATAGCGAGGAATCTTAGATGCAGGCCTTGCAAGCACATTCCAACACTCGGCACTTATGTGATGACACCGTGACACGGACGGCAGCCCTGTGCCCCCATTCGGTAGTTTGAGAAATAAACCGTCGGACCATAAGGTGACATGGTCAAGTGGGCAGACCCCAGAGGGGCCCTTCTGTTATGCCTGCAATCAGGGCTCTTAACTGGAAATGCCTCAGTGACATGTCATGCCGGGACAATTAGCTTGGTACTAAATGCAGGCATCTCGTGGTCACACATGAATGCCTGTGGCAGTTTAGGGCCTACGGTCTGCCACACGGGCTGGGTGGCAGTTATCCAAAATGAAGACCGGAGAGTCCCAAAAAAATGAAGATATCCTGCCTACCCCGCTGTCTGCGATGGCTCTACTAGCTGTGACGTCCTTCTGGCCTGCCAGCCCTTTGTCCCTGCGGCATCTCTCCTTCCTTCCCTGCTGCTGTACCGCCGTTCATCCCGCCATCAGAAGCAGCACCGGCACCCGCCTGCCCTCACCTGCCCGCCCCCCTGCATTGAGACTCGAATCTTGAAACTGGGACAGTGTAAATTGGGATCTTGCCATCATGCTCATTTGACTTCCTCTGCCGGCCCCCTGGAGGACTGGCTCCCCCTTTGAGTCTGGTTCCTCCCGAGGTTCCGTCCTTCTAGGGAGTTTTTCCTTGCACCCTGTCATCCCTGGCTTGCTCACTGGGGACTTTGGGCGGGGATAATGTAAAGCGCTTACAGACAATGAAATGTGAAAGTGCGCTATACCAAAAAAAAGTTAATGTAATTGAAAATACTGAATGGAAAAACAAAGCACGTGTATACAAACTCAACAAAGACTCAATGCGAAACAAGACAACGTTCTGGAGCTTAACCGTGTAGCATATGCACAGTTTTATCCTGATCACCTCTGTCAGATCTCTCTTACCTCATTTCCTGAATCTACTCAGCTGACCACACAATGACTATACCAAGGCAGCCAACCCAGCTGGGCGGCTTTCATTAGAGTATCTGCTGCCACAGGGCTGCCCTCTATCCCCTCCTGTTCTACGGCAAGAACGAAGGACACACTTAACGCTGTGCTGAAAGGCACAATTAAGCAAATACACTGCAGCCATTTATACACCCAATGGCTTTCGCTAAATCAGTTTATGGAGGGAAGACATTTGCAATCCTGAAGGTTGTACCCGAGTTAGAAGCCAGTGCTCTAGGAACCTGAGATTAATGTAAATATTTACAGGTCTGTTTGGGGATGAGGAGTTTAGGCCCAGTAACGTTTAATAAAGGCCCATAAGACATTTAAACGGTATTGATCTGCCCATTAGACGATTTTGTCCAAGGTATCTTACAGAAGTTAATAATTCTGCCCATCTATCAAGTCAGATAGTCAATGAGCAAATTCAGGCTGATCATCTTAACTTTAACATTTTGGAAGTGCAGCTCCTTGAACACAATATCCCCAGCTGCCCCCCTTGACCTTAATAAAACAGAGAAAAGTTCCAGAAAGCTCACAGGATGGGGTGCCAGGAGGGAAAAATAAAAACTGAACTTTATATTCTTTATAAGTTCATAGCTGCCTTCGCCTTGAGTGCCAAGTGAGAAAAAGGCCAATATTTCTAATATAGACTCATATCTTTGAGTGAAATCTCTCACACGCAAACCCACAGGCAGAGAGACACACACACACCGGCATACAGCGGCTTCCTTGTTCCTCACCTGATACGTGGAAACAGGTGAAGCAGCAATGAAGGGCGTGATGGAGGTCTGTGCGATCATCCGATTGGTGGCAATGCTGTAGGGGGAAGAGTAGAACCTGCAGGGGGAGACAGAGAGCAAGAGAGCTTCTGTGATCATCCAGGGCCAGGGTAGAGCAGGCCTACAGATGAGGCAACCTCCAAGATCAAAGATAGAACAAGATGTTCTAGGTTTCAGGACCAGTGTTCCAGACAATATAACATTCAACTAGTACTGCAGACACTGGGATCTCCAAGGCCAAAAACAATCTAGTACTACAGGCACTGTGACCTGAAGGCCAAAAACAACCTAATACTACAGGCACTGTGACCTCCAAGGCCAAAGTAAGCTAATCTAAGACACTGCGGCTTTCAGGATTAGCATGGAATATTCTTACAGGAATTGTCACCTCCAAGACCCAAAGCCTAGTCCAACGGGCACCATGGCTTTCAGGACCAGCACTGTCATCCGCTGGCAAAGCAGCCTTGCTTTGAGCCATATTACCAATCAATAAGTCTGAGGCTGTTGCCGAGCAACTCTCTCTCACATGCTACAGACAGTGCTCCACCCAGTGGTCAGCCGGAGAAGATCAGCGTAATGCTGAGTGAGACTCACTGGTCTACATGTGCTGCTGAGAATGAGGCCATGTCTGTGTCGTACTTGCATGGAAATTGGAGGCTATGTTTCCAATGGAATCCTGATTTCCCCGAGCAGAACCTTGATGAGTCGCTGACCCTGGGACCTGGAACACTGAGCTTATGGCCAAAACAGTGGCACAGCAGGCTGTAGTGAATGGGCAGAGGGCTGCATGACATGTCTCAGCATGGCGGGAAAGATTCAGCCAATTAAAAGTCAAGGAAGCAAATGGAAGAGGACAGACAGGCGTGGGCGGTCCCGCACTGAGGATTGTTTACGCGTTCTTCCTTGGCATTAATCATTACATTTTTATTTTGTCTGCTACTTCAGTTCCAATAAATGCGAACAGCTTGGATGTTAATTATTTAGCTCTCTAACTGTCTCCGGTACGACAGCGCTAATTGTCAGCAGGGCTCACTACTCCATAAAATGTGATTGGTTAAGAAGGGGCATGGATGTGTGAGGATGCCAATCGAAAGGGATCGTCGGGTCATGTGGTGCGTGCGCGTATAGGAAGCGCACCATGCTGAGCAATGACACGCCAATCATTGTAACATAGAGCGAAACATCACGGACGCATTGAGGAATTATGTCTCACATGTGTTCCTCATTAATGAACATCTTTGCTCTAAGCCAGAACAACAAAGGCAAATTTCACCCTGATAGCTAGGGGGTGTCCAAGTCAAGGAATGATGTTCATGTTTAGAAGCACCTGATAAACAGAAACACTGTGTCTTGGAATGACTGTGGAAAGATGCGTCCCTTCTAGTAAATCAAAAGGAGAGGAGATTGACAGCACTTACAGAAGAGATGGGGGGAGAAGGAGACAGAGAATGAGAGAGCAGAATGGAGACGGACGGGGTGACATGGCGGACAGGAAGGAGGGAGAGAAGGATGGAGTGTGTTTCTGTGCCGTGCAGAGAGGAAGAGAGTCTCTGGAAGTCCTGAAGCTCACAGTTATTTTTTTTACACCATCTAACCCATCTAATGGGCTTGAAAGCCACGGCATAGTGGAAGAACGAGCGTGATGGATCAGGGGTCACAGGCTTGCTTTCACAACCCGTCCACAGGAGCAGGATCAGGACTTTTCCATGGCAGGAGATCGGGAAGGAGGAAGGGACCAACCCGCCAGACGGAGGGGGGCCTTACCCATTCTGCATCGCCCCTGGATCATACGTCAGCGCCATGCCGGTCTGGAACGAGAGAGAGACGGGAAGCCAATAAATCAGACCGATGACATCAACATACGTACCAATCATGGCCAGTGTACTCAGCCAAACCCACTTATTCTCCCGAATGGACTGGAAGCACGATGTTGTGGAACAATTGTTTGTGATTTCGTCATACAGCCAATATTTAGGTTTCACGTGGCCAGGGAGAGTATCGCTTGGGCCAACATGGCTGCCCAGGGTATACAATTCCTCAGGAAAATCCCAGCACTTCCCTTACTGTTTGCTGTATATTAGACATCGCCAGATCCCAGGTCGCAATAAGAGCCAGGCTTTCTCCCGCCTCAAATAATCGCCAGCCAATTGCTGTGGATTCCAGGGTGCCCCCTCCCCCCGCACAGTCTCCGGGGGGCAATAACTACATTTTTACCCTTTAACAGAGTTGCTGACGATAGTGAATTTCACCCCCACACTCTTAATTTCTTGAGAGACCCGTGTGGAAAACGAACAGAGCTCAGGCTCTGGGAGATTTGTGGGACGAGCCATAAATCTCCCCTTGCCACCCATTGCTCTTCTAGAAGGATCAATATGGGTGGAGCGTATCACCCAGCCACTGGCCACTAGGGGGCACTGTCACTGTCTCCTGGTAGGTCCCTCATACAGCTCAGAGTTGAAGCTGACTGCTGTTGTCCCTTTGACATCTGACTCACCTTGGCTCATGCAATGCTGCCCCCCCCCCCCCCACCCAGACCTCTCCTGTGACGTTAAGATGAGGAGACGAGAATGTTTACGCCTCATGACAAATGAGATGACAGAGCACCATGGTAAAGACATGTAAGGAACACATGAAGGACACAAAAATGACACATGAATGATGAGAGGCTGCCCCCATCTGTCACAAGACTGCTGACAGCATCTGTGAGATCCATGCAGGATCACATGACACATGACAGGCACACAACAAACACATGGCAAGCATGCAGTAAATACGACAGGTATGCAGTAAACAACATGGGTACACAGTATTCACATAAGAAACACAGTGAACACATGCCAAGCATGCAATGAGCGCATGACACGCACACAATAAACATGTGACAGATATGCAGTGAACACATGACACACACACAATGAGCACATGACAAGCATGTAGTGAGCACATGAAGGGCACACAATGAACATCTGAGACGCACACAATGAACACATGACAAGCATGCGGTGAACATGCCAGGCACACAATGAACCTGTGACAGACCCACAATGAACACACGACAAACACGCAATGAGCACATGACAGGCATGCAGTGAACACATGACAGGCACACAAAATGAACACAACAGGCATGCAGTGAACACGTTATAAGGGTGCATATTGCAGTCAGGCCAGGTATGTTGCAATCACACGCCAAGCAGACGGTAGACGCCGGTGCATAATGAGCCTAGGGCATCAGTCAGCAACACTCAGCGCCAGGGATTAAAATCGCAGCGCCGTAATTGTGTCTGAGACTGGCAAACTGCTGACAGCGGCACTTTACTTTTCCTTTTGTTCTGTCGCGACGCTGCTGGCTGCTCCACCCACCCCCCCATACCCCGCCCCCCCCCCCGCTTCTGGAGACAAATTGCAGGGGCCGGGCGTCTGAAGCGGCCCCGCCGGGCCCCTGAGTGTTAACTCCTGCCTGGAGATGGATGAGGGCCTCTCCGTTAATTACTGTCGAGCAGCCGCACCGGAGTCTCAACCCTCCATGAGCGCCCCCTGCAGGTGCACTTGCGTGTACGCGCTCACCATTTGAGGGCTTGTCGTGGTGATATTTCAACGACGCAACAGTGTCATGTGACTTCTCTCTCATGTGACCATAACTCAGGGGGAAAATGTGAAGGCGGAGCAGGACAGGCAACAGACGTGGAGAGGAGGCGTATTCACGGCTCAATTCAGCCATGATTGTAGCGATTCCGACATGACGCCTCGATAGCATTCAGCCAGAAAAGGCCACAGCGTGCTCTGCCGGGTGACTTTGGGTGGCTTCTCAGCTTTTAAAAAAACAATTTGATCCATTTATCACCAAAGACACTAAAAAGTCATCAAGTAAATGCAGATGACTGGGGGGGGGGGGGGGGGGGGGACAATAGACAGGGAGGGGTTTTGGTTTAACCGCTTGTTTTGCGCCTTGTACACGCTGCTGTTCCTACGACTTGCCTTCAGGCCTACTTA